>JAPQWV010003111.1:0-45639 GCA_027422505.1 Craterostigma plantagineum
TAAGAGGCTGCTGAAACTTTATTCACTCCAAACATCGACATTTATACAAATGTTAGGTTCATTCTTTTCTTCCGTCGTTTGGAGAAAGATGATGGCAAAAAGATGTAATTCTTTGATCGTTCCTGGGCAAATAGGTCTTTTCGTGCCGATAAGTTCTTTTTGCTAAATGAAACCCAACTTGTGTTCTTTTCCCATAAAACATATATGAGGCCTAAAATGTAAAGAAACTATCATAACAGGGTTGACACCTAAGTACCTATATTGATTCAATTTAGCCTGGAAATATGTAATATTCTTAAAAATAAAATGGTGGTGCAATTATTAAACCCTTAATTTTAAATTTATCATCATTACATCCTAAAATCATTTTTTAATTCTTAAAAATAAATTAAATCCAATATTATATTTAATTAAGCCTTATTTATAGAAAAAAGTACCTTTATAAAGAAGGTTAGCTGCAATTATTAAAACTTGGTGGTTGATCCTTTCTCACTCGCGTATCATCAAACTTTTGAAACTGAGTTTTCTAATCAAATCTGAAAATTATTGATCTAATAAGGTTTAATAATTTAGTGGATACATCTTTTAGAAATAATAGATTAGATTAATACATTGTTTACATATATTTAACCAAACTGGAACGAATTTCACGCAATCAGTGTTACGGTCAGAACTGCCTTCAAAACCTCGACTCACATTTGAGTATGAGTAGGAACGAAAATGTTGATATTGCTCATGTAGTAAGGGATAGTTTAAAAAATAGTAGGATACAAAGTTTAATGATATTTGTTTAATTGTTTTGGCTAAAACCACTATTGTTATATTTTTTCTGAGTTAGGACAACATGTGGGGTTTTAGCTTTTTAATCCAAACTTGTGTTCAAAGTTGACTAATTTACTACATCAGATTATCTGAACTGTAAGCTACAAAATGTTTTTTATTGTTAGTTCTTATTGGTGGCGATGATCGAAGTATTAAATGTAAGCGTGCCCTTGTGTTATAAAATAAACATGATTAAGATTTGCATATCTTAGCCTTCCTCATATGAGGTAGTATATGTGGACAAAAAAAAACAAATGCTGAGTGTAGAAATTCCACATATGGGTCGTTGACCCGTACATGTTAGTGATACTTGTTGATCATTTTTTTCTTCTCCACTTGGAATTTATCAAATCCATATACAGCTAAGAGCCTTGAGGCTCCCACTGGCCACCTACAAGGAAAGACGGCCCTGCATGTAAATATATACAAACGCATCCTAGTCACTATTATTATTTTTACTTCCTTTTATTCCTTTTGTATTTCTTGCTGGCAAAACCCTAGCACCAACCAATCATGATGTATGGATCTATAAATAATGGTATACCCTAAGATGGTTGCTTGTATTTCTAACAAGGCCCATTAATTCTTTCGAAGTGATATATATATATATATAGAGAGAGAGAGAGAGGGAGAGAGAGAGAGAGAGAGTTCAATCAATATCTTCAGCTAGGAGCTTGAAGAAGTCTAGCAACTCTCATAAACATCTTGTTTGAGCATAGGTAATTTTGCTTGCATAATGGCTTACATGGTTCTAATAATTTATAGAACTAAATATATTTAGCGCAACGTCACCGACTATTGTAGGGATCATTTGTATGTCGGAAATGGACGATGATCTTTCGTTGTTCGAGCAATGGCTTAGTATGCTAAGCACGGTCGGTGATGAGCCGAGCTTTACAACTTCAGCCAAACTCTCGATAGAACAATCTGATCCTTCTATAATAATGAGTACGCCACTGAAGCAAAAAGGGACGTTGGATTCTTCAACCTTAATAATGACTTCAAACATCAACACGCCCACGAACCAAGTGGATTCTTCTCCAGGAATCTTGACTTTCGATAGTACTTCTTCGAAAACAAGAATCAAGCACTTGGGAAGAAGAGAATTAGGCCTTCCCCTCAGGCAAAAGACCATATTATAGCTGAGAGGAAAAGGAGAGAGAGAATTAGCGAGTGGGTGATGGCCTTGTCTAGACTAATCCCAGGACTTTCTAAGGTGTGTGTATGTATGTACTTACATTTCTCATGGTCTCTGAGAATAAGCCCTTTATAAATTTGTGTATGATTGTGTCATGTGTGTTCAGATGGACAAAGCCACTGTGTTTGCAAATGCCGCGGAGTACATTAAACAACTCGAAGAGAAAGTGAAGTCCCTTGAGGAGGAAACGAACAAGATAAAAGCCATGGAAACCTCCTCAAGTGATCTATGTGGATAACGTTGGTAATAACTCTTCGTCGTCATTAGATGAGATACCAAGTGATGGTTCTACCAGCGAGTCACTTCTCCCACATATAGAGGCTAGGGTTTGCAATAACGATGTTCTTATGAGCTTTCATGTATAGAGAAAGAAAGGAGCTCTTGAGAAACTCGTCTCAGAGATTGAGAATCTCCACCTCACAGTTGTCAACAATTTCGTGATGAGCTATGGAGATTCTTACCTCACTATAGGCGTCGTTGCAAAAGTAAATGTATGCAGATAACAGCCATTGCATGTTTGTATATATATATATATATATATATAGATTTTGTGTGCAATATGGTTTCATTTTCTCTTATATTTATGCATGCAGATGGATGCAGAATTCCATATGAACATGAGTCAACTAGTGATGAGCTTGCGTGGAGCTCTTGACAATCTCTATAATTAGTTAGGGGTTTGTTTTGCCAAATCCGAAGCTACGATGCAAGCTACCTTCTTCATTTTTCAAAAGAATAAATTATATTTTATTTGCTGTGGGGTTCAATTATATAAGAAGGTTTGACAAAAGCTTAGAAGAAAGGTTTGATAAGGGAGCAACTCACGTCCCTTCGATTCTGTTATTTCACTGTATATATACACAGTATCATTACATACAATAAATAGAAATAATGACTACCTATAATTATACACCGATTGAATTTACTATAAATACTATACTATACCATATATAAATATATTATATATAGACGATATTCTATCACCCTCCCTCAAGTTGGAGCATGGGGGTTAATAATTCCCAACTTGTTGAGAAAAGACTCCAAGCCGTGCTTGCCCAAAGCTTTGTAAAGATATCAGCCAGTTGAACACGCATAGGAACAAAACTGGGAGATATAGTACCCTGAAGCAACTCATCACGAATAAAATGACAGTCGACTTCAATGTGTTTCGTCCGCTCATGAAATACGGGGTTGGCGGCAATATGTAAAGCAGCTTGACTATCACAGTAGAGAGGAATGGATTGTGGATGTGAAACTCCTAAACACGACAACAAAGCTTTCAACCACTTCAACTCACAGGTGACAGTAGCCATAGCACGATATTCAGCCTCGGCAGAAGAACGAGCAACAGTGTGATGTTTCTTTGTTTTCCAAGAAATAGGAGAACCACCAGTTGAACAAACCAACCAGTGAGAGAGCGACGAGTCACCGGACAACTCGCCCAATCAGAATCACACCAACCATAAAGATGTAAATTAGAATCGGCTCGCAATAAAATACCCTGACCTGAATTGCCCTTCACATAACGAACAACGCGTAGAGCGGCCTCCCAATGGTCATGAAACGAACATTGCATAAATTGTGCCAACATGTGGACACAATAAGACAATTCAGGACGAGTGACAGATAGATAAATCAAACGGCCAACTAAACGCCGATAGAGCTCAGGATCAGACATAAGAACACCTTGTACGAGAGGAAGATGATGATTTTGTTCGATAGGAGAGGTAGTGTAATACCCGTAAAATCTAGTTACGGGATTTACGATATAATTAATGGTGAAAATGGTTAATTAAAGACATTACTGAGTTAATTACATAAAGAAGCTAGGATTCTGGGTGAATACTTTATTTAGAACATTTAATTATTTGAGCTCGATGTGTGATACAATGCTTTCATGCGCTTATGCGTTTGAATGCCTTATGTGTCTACATGATTTCATGTACGTGTGATACCGTATATACATGCTTACGTGCAACTAGGATGATTAACCGTATAGGGAAGTTAAGTTGGGACATAGAAGACAATCTTGTATTAGACATATAAGTATTGGTAAGAGAAAGTATTAATAATAGGCTAGATATGGGAATGTTCGAAAGTATAATAATTCATTTGGGATTATTATATTCTAACCTAGGCCCAATAAGTATAAGATAAGTATTAGTTACTTAAACATGAGGAAATCCATGTCGCCACTTGTCCCATCAAATAAACCTTTCTATGGTTTAGTGTTTATCAAGAGTTTCTTTACTGGTATAAAATCATTAAGAAAAGAAGAAACGTTGAACATGAAGGTGACATCTAACAGAGCTTGAACAATAAACCATATAAGGAGATTCAAACGTAATAGTGCTCGAAAGGTATTATCCCTTTTACTCTAAGTCTTTGATCATCTCTCTTTTGTTATTAGTAGGATATAAAACACGAGTATATGAGATAAAATTTTAGGTGTCTAAGATTTAAAATGATTAAAAAGAGCAGCAGATATGAAAATCTAGAACTAATTAGGGTTTGTTTATATTAGTTTAATAATAAGGGTTTTGGGAACCTTTAGAATTTTTGGTTAGGTTATGTTAACTTCGAAACTTAATTAGTTAGGATATTTGAAGCTTTTATTATGTTCAAACTGTTCTTGAGAACTATAGACTTTTGATCGAAAGTATTAGAATGTCTAGTGTTAAGAGAGTGATGTCGAAATCATGTATTAAATATCGAACCTTAATATATATAATGTCGAGGCATAAGGTATGGCATATAGCTCGAAATTTCGTTGATAATATCTACATATATCTCATCTATGTCATTTCGAGAATTTAAAAGTATAATGTCGAAGTAATCTTGTTATATTTTTATATATACATCTCGACATCCTTGTTGAAAACTCGAGAGCAATAAGCACAAAAAAAAAATGTCGAACAAGAAGATAAGTATTACTTACTTAGCTAAGAAGGAAGATAAGCACAAAAAAATGTATATATTTTTATATATACATCTCGACATCCTAGTTGTCAATGATATTTGTTCACCTATACACGTTAACTTACGGATAAAAGAAAATGAATGAATGAAATTTCATTTCATTAACATAAAAACCCTCGAGGACTTAAAAGCAGAGGAGAAACGAGGAGGAACAGATTTTCAAAGCTAGGAGTGGTATGAATCTATCGTAACTCATATGTTTAAACTTTATGTTCTATTTAAGCATGTTAAGAACTTTACTACTATAGCAGTTTACATAATTTTAGGTTTTAAAATAGAGTTCTAATTACTTAATTTAGGGTTTTGATAAGGTTTACAAATCTTCAAACCGTTCTTGGAAAAGTGTGATGCTTTGATCGAAAATATCGAGTGATGAAATGGTTTTCAGTTTAGTAATGTCGAAATTTTCTTCAAAGATGATACCGAGATTTTTATAAAGCAACTCGACTTTTTATTTGTAATTCCAACATATATCTCGAAACCTAAGAAAGCTGTATGTATTACTGAATCTCGAAATTTATATACTATGTAAGGTTATCATGAAAATGTCGAAACCCCTTGTTCAATTAGTCGAGATCATTGTGTCGAGATCTTTCTTGATATGAGTCTCGAAATATATATATATATATATATAATAGGTAACATGTTGAGATTGAAGTGCATGTCGACATCTTATCTGAGTAATGAGAATAATGTCGAGTGTTGTATGGTTTAAACTATGATTCGTTCTAGAATAACCTAGCGAACTCTTTAGGTGTGGTATAATCAATATCAGAATATTTGTATAACATGTGGAAGTCGAAATATTAAAATTAGAAGCTCGAAATATTGTTGAAGATGTCGAGTTCATATGTCAATGTATATATCGAAATTTATGTTATAATTCATGTCGAAATTGTATATAATATCGAGATGATGTCGATATCGAGATATTTAGAACTAAAATGTCGACATTCATGCTGAAATCCAAGTGTAATATCAAGATTTAAACTACAATGTCGAGATCTATATGTATCGAGATGTTTAGAGATGAAGTGTCGAGATTTAAACTAACACCCAGCCAAAGATTTTTATAAACTTCAAAATAATATTTTTTAATTAAGTTAAAATTCGAAATTTAGGGTTTTGAGATTTATAAGTCAAAACTAGGGTTTTCAAATTAAACCAATTTTTTGAAATTATGACTAGACTAACAAACCCTAATTTATTATGATTGTATATTTAGGGTTCGAAGGTTAGCGACGTACCGTGTGATAGGTTAAATAGCTAAGGATACCAGGTAGGTGGAATATCCATCTACAACGCGTAAACACCTATTTGATAATTATGTGATTTTATGTGCTTCAGTGAATTATGTGTTTTACATGTTTTACGTGCATTTCATGTGGCATCACGTTTCATGTATTATCACGTTAAATGCCTGCATGTGCATTACACGTCATTTCACGAAGTGTACCGTGGTGGAACGGTGGTACTGTATTGTACCTAGTGAGCGAGTAGCCGATATTGGCTGTCGACCCGTAGAGGAGTCACATGAGTGGGGGCATCTGCTGTGCATCAGCGCCTGTGACGGTGAGCCATTGGCCCGTTGGATATTATGCGGCAGACTGCGGGCGACCTAGAAAGGAGCGACTTGGGACATCCCCAAGCAGACTAGCTAGTGTTGGCCACGCTGTCGCATGCGGGAGGAGGCGACCTGGAGGGTGCGACCTGGGTACCCTTACGGGGCCTAGTGTAGGCTACCAGCGTGGGCACCGCATTGGCAGAAGAGGCGACCCCGAGAGTGTGACCTGATTCGGCTCAGGGAGGCTGCTCGTGTAGGCCACTGCCGTAGTGTTGTGATCGTGTTGTGGTAGTGTTCGTGATCGTGGTAGTGATTTCGCGTGATGGTGCACAGTATGGAGCCCAGGGCCCGTTGTGAGGTGGTGAGTGTATCCCGGTTGTGATGAGCGATAGTGAGTGGCATTGCATTAGTGAGAGTTGGGGGTGAGTGAACGTGAGCGAGTCACACGTGCATGCATTATTTCACCTACTGGGCAATAGCTTAGTGTTTGCGTGTTGTAGGAAATCAACGATTGAGGCTGGCTATCGGAGCTTCCATGGGCTTTTGAGGGCGGGGCTGTACATGGATGACGACCTGTGGGCAAGTGATAGGGTGTTTTGGGCCTTCGGCCCATTTGTATTAACATTTTGTGTAAACAAATGTTTTTGTAAAATGGGTTCTCCGCGGCTTTCGCTGCTAAACCCGACGTGAGTTATCGCTAACTAGCGATTAGAGAGTGAGGGTCGCCACAGGTGGTATCAGAGCTTAGGATATAGATTCTGTAGACTGTCCATGTACGGCCGCTCAAAAGCATGGAAGCCCAGCCTCGTCTGTAAGTGTTTATGTATCTGTGATAATTCTTATGTGCTAATATGAAACTTTGATTATAGTTACTAGATAAAATGGTACGAACTAGGAGTGAGTTTAATGGCGAATCAAACCGACGACAACACCACGAGGAAAGGGAAACCAGTCCCGATGAACATGACTCGAACCGTACAATTTCCCAACTTGCAGATCTTGTTCGGCTCCAATCTGAACAAATTAATGCCTTGATCCGTAACCAGAATTCGTCAGAGCGACATACGTCGCCCCAGATCGATAGAACCGAAACCATCGGGCATAGGTTTCGTAAACTCAATCCGCCCATTTTCGAAGACACTGTAGATCCAATTGCAGCGGGTGAGTGGCTTAGGACTATTGAATCCACGTTCCAATATAGCCGAACTCCCGAAGAGGAGAAAGTTCTATGTGCTGCCTTTCAACTCCGGGGAAATGCGGATACTGGTGGGATACCATCACAGCGATGGAGAATCCAAATACGATCACCTGGGAGCGCTTTAAGGAGCTCTTCGAGGAAAAGTATTTTAGCATTTCTGCCCGTGACAGAAAAATGGAGGAATTCATCAATCTACGTCAGGGCGGGATGTCCGTTGCGTAGTACATCCGCAAATTTGAGCAACTTTCTCGCTTTGCTCCCCATATAGTAGCGACAGACAACCTTAAAGTGGGACGTTTTCTAATTGGCCTGAAGTCTGAACTGTACCGAGATGTCGCGGTGACGACGTCTACAGATATGACCTATGCTAAGGCTGCCGAACGAGCTTTGGTGGCCGAAGAAGCCGAGACGAGGCTATCTAAAGATCGCGAAGCAAAGAGAAAGATGGAGCAGGGACAATACGGTCGCGAAGGAAAACGAGAAGAAACGATTGGTCGTTCATGCTCCTAGTCAGCCAAACCGCGGGAGGCCAAATGAACCTTGGGAACAAAGGCCGAATGCGAGACCTAACAATGCTCTGGCCAAACAACCGATGCCGACTTGCCACCTGTGTGGACGTCAACATGTCGGCGTTTGTTTCGGTCCTAATCCTAATATCAAGTGCTTCAACTGTGGAAAGGCGGGCCATATCTCGCGATTTTGTCGTGAGAAGTCGCCGGTTAATCCGACCCCTGCACAGAATCAACAACGTGTGCAGAACCAACCTCCGAGGGTACCTGCTAGGGTATTTACCCTCACTGCTGAAGAAGATGAAGAACAACCTGGGGTAGAGTAGAACCAAATATGTAAGATAAATATGCCCTTATTTTGTGAACTTTTTTGAACTTAGGGGAGGTAATATTTTGTACTGTAAGATAATATAAATATTTTGTCTAGTTGTTCAATACAATTAAATTAAGTAACAGGGGAAAACTGACAATCAAGGAATAATGATTCCAGATAAGAATCGTAAATTTTCAAAATGAGGGTATCGTTTGCTTTTCCTGAATACGAGAACTGCGACAACAAATACATCCAAAACCCTGTAAGGATAAAAGAAATCGATGCCCCGTGTATTCCTATCGGCGGAATTTCGGGGGCGAAATTCTTTTTAAGGGGGGAAGGATGTAATACCCGTAAAATCTAGTTACGGGATTTACGATATAATTAATGGTGAAAATGGTTAATTAAAGACATTACTGAGTTAATTACATAAAGAAGCTAGGATTCTGGGTGAACACTTTATTTAGAACATTAATTATTTGAGCTCGATGTGTGATACAATGCTTTCATGCGCTTATGCGTTTGAATGCCTTATATGTCTACATGATTTCATGTACGTGTGATACCGTATATACATGCTTACGTGCAACTAGGATGATTAACCGTATAGGGAAGTTAAGTTGCGACTTAGAAGACAATCTTGTATTAGACATATAAGTATTGGTAAGAGAAAGTATTAATAATAGGCTAGATATGGGAATGTTCGAAAGTATAATAATTCATTTGGGATTATTATATTCTAACCTAGGCCCAATAAGTATAAGATAAGTATTAGTTACTTAAACATGAGGAAATCCATGTCGCCACTTGTCCCATCAAATAAACCTTTCTATGGTTTAGTGTTTATCAAGAGTTTCTTTACTGGTATAAAATCATTAAAGAAAAGAAGAAACGTTGAACATGAAGGTGACATCTAACAGAGCTTGAACAATAAACCATATAAGGAGATTCAAACGTAATAGTGCTCGAAAGGTATTATCCCTTTTACTCTAAGTCTTTGATCATCTCTCTTTTGTTATTAGTAGGATATAAAACACGAGTATATGAGATAAAATTTTAGGTGTCTAAGATTTAAAATGATTAAAAAGAGCAGCAGATATGAAAATCTAGAACTAATTAGGGTTTGTTATATTAGTTTAATTAATAAGGGTCTTTGGAACCTTTAGAATTTTTGGTTAGGTTATGTTAACTTCGAAACTTAATTAGTTAGGATATTTGAAGCTTTTATTATGTTCAAAATGTTCTTGAGAACTATAGACTTTTGATCGAAAGTATTAGAATGTCTAGTGTTAAGAGAGTGATGTCGAAATCATGTATTAAATATCGAACCTTAATATATATAATGTCGAGGCATAAGGTATGGCATATAGCTCGAAATTTCGTTGATAATATCTACATATATCTCATCTATGTCATTTCGAGAATTTAAAAGTATAATGTCGAAGTAATCTTGTTATATTTTATATATACATCTCGACATCCTTGTTGAAAACTCGAGAGCAATAAGCACAAAAAAAAAATGTCGAACAAGAAGATAAGTATTACTTACTTAGCTAAGAAGGAAGTTACTAGTTGTCAATGATATTTGTTCACCTATACACGTTAACTTAGGGATAAAAGAAAATGAATGAATGAAATTTCATTTCATTAACATAAAAACCCTCGAGGACTTAAAAGCAGAGGAGAAACGAGGAGGAACAGATTTTCAAAGCTAGGAGTGGTATGAATCTATCGTAACTCATATGTTTAAACTTTATGTTCTATTTAAGCATGTTAAGAACTTTACTACTATAGCAGTTTACATAATTTTAGGTTTAAAATAGAGTTCTAATTACTTATTTTAGGGTCTTGATAAGGTTTATAAATCTTCAAACTGTTCTTGGAAAAGTGTGATGCTTTGATCGAAAATATCGAGTGATGAAATGGTTTTCAGTTTAGTAATGTCGAAATTTTCTTCAAAGACGACACCGAGATTTTATAAAGCAACTCGACTTTTTATTTGTAATTCCAACATATATCTCGAAACCTAAGAAAGCTGTATGTATTACTGAATCTCGAAATTTATATACTATGTAAGGTTATCATGAAAATGTCGAAACCCCTTGTTCAATAAAATGGAGATCATTGTGTCGAGATCCTTCTTGATATGAGTCTCGAAATTATATATATATAATAGGTAACATGTTGAGATTGAAGTGCATGTCGACATCTTATCTGAGTAATGAGAATAATGTCGAGTGTTGTATGGTTTAAACTATGATTCGTTCTAGAATAACCTAGCGAACTCTTTAGGTGTGGTATAATCAATATCAGAATATTTGTATAACATGTGGAAGTCGAAATATTAAAAGATTAGAAGCTCGAAATATTGTGGAAGATGTCGAGTTCATATGTCAATGTATATATCGAAATTTATGTTATAATTCATGTCGAAATTGTATATAATATCGAGATGATGTCGATATCGAGATATTTAGAACTGAAATGTCGACATTCATGCTGAAATCCAAGTGTAATATCAAGATTTAAACTACAATGTCGAGATATATATGTATCGAGATGTTTAGAGATGAAGTGTCGAGATTTAAACTAACACCCAGCCAAAGATTTTTATAAACTTCAAAATAATATTTTTTAATTAAGTTAAAATTCGAAATTTAGGGTTTTGAGATTTATAAGTCAAAACTAGGGATTTCAAATTAAACCAATTTTGTGAAATTATGACTAGACTAACAAACCCTAATTTATTATGATTGTATATTTAGGGTTCGAAGGTTAGCGACGTACCGTGCGATAGGTTAAATAGCTAAGGATACCAGGTAGGTGGAATATCCATCTACAACGCGTAAACACCTATTTGATAATTATGTGATTTTATGTGCTTTAGTGAATTATGTGTTTTACATGTTTTACGTGCATTTCATGTGGCATCACGTTTCATGTATTATCACGTTAAATGCCTGCATGTGCATTACACGTCATTTCACGAAGTGTACCGTGGTGGAACGGTGGTACTGTATTGTACCTAGTGAGCGAGTAGCCGATATTGGCTGTCGACCCGTAGAGGAGTCACATGAGTGGGGGCATCTGCTGTGCATCAGCGCCTGTGACGGTGAGCCATTGGCCCGTTGGATATTATGCGGCAGACTGCGGGCGACCTAGAAAGGAGCGACTTGGGACATCCCCAAGCAGACTAGCTAGTGTTGGCCACGCTGTCGCATGCGGGAGGAGGCGACCTGGAGGGTGCGACCTGGGTACCCTTACGGGGCCTAGTGTAGGCTACCAGCGTGGGCACCGCATTGGCAGAAGAGGCGACCCGAGAGTGTGACCTGATTCGGCTCAGGGAGGCTGCTCGGTGTAGGCCACTGCCGTAGTGTTGTGATCGTGTTGTGGTAGTGTTCGTCATCGTGGTAGTGATTTCGCGTGATGGTGCACAGTATGGAGCCCAGGGCCCGTTGTGAGGTGGTGAGTGTATCCCGGTTGTGATGAGCGATAGTGAGTGGCATTGCATTAGTGAGAGTTGGGGGTGAGTGAACGTGAGCGAGTCACACGTGCATGCATTATTTCACCTACTGGGCAATAGCTTAGTGTTTGCGTGTTGTAGGAAATCAACGATCGAGGCTGGCTATCGGAGCTTACATGGGCTTTTGAGGGCGGGGCTGTACATGGATGACGACCTGTGGGCAAGTGATAGGGTGTTTTGGGCCTTCGGCCCATTTGTATTAACATTTTGTGTAAACAAATGTTTTTGTAAAATGGGTTCTCCGCGGCTTTCGCTGCTAAACCCGACGTGAGTTATCGCTAACTAGCGATTAGAGAGTGAGGGTCGCCACAGGTAGCGGGTTTAGCGCCTAATAAACCGACCTCAGAAATAATATCCAAAGTATATTTTCTCTGAGAAAGAAAAATCCCTGAAGCATTTCTAGCAACCTCAATTCCCAAGAAATACTTCAGAACACCGAGATCTTTCATGCGAAAACAATCACTCAAATATGCTTTAAAAACAGATATAGCCGAACTATCGTTGCCCGAGATGATCAGATCGTCAACATATACCAAAATATTGAGTTGCAATTTACCGCGTTGCAACGTGAACAAAGAATAGTCAGAATGGGACTGTGTAAAACCATACCGTTTTAAAGCAGAGGCCAACTTAGCAAACCAACAACGCGGTGCCTGTTTCAACCCATATAAAGAACGTAGAAGCTGACATACATGATCGGGAGAGCTTGACTTGTAACCGGGAGGTAGCTTCATATAAACTTCCTCCTCAAGATCGCCGTGAAGAAATGCGTTATGAATATCCATTTGATGGAGTTCCCAATTCCTCGCAGCTGCAACGGCTAAAAAAGTACGGACTGTAACCATTTTAGCAACAGGAGCAAACGTCTCTTTATAATCAATACCTTTGATTTGATTATTTCCAATATGACAAGGCGTGCTTTATACCGCTCAACAGAACCATCAAATTTGTATTTTATTTTATATACCTACTTACAACAATAGCTTTCTTACCCGGAGGAAGAGAGGTAACAAGCCATGTGTTGTTATTCTCTAGCGCCTGGATCTCCAATTGCATAGCAGAACACCAACGTTCATCACGAACAGCTTCAGCAAAGTTACGCGGCTCAATCGAAGAATTAACAGCTGCTAGAAACACTTGGTGATTTTTAGAAAAAGATGAACATCTAACATAGTGATGCAAAGGGTAAAGAATACCTGAGGATGATGACGAAGTAGGCGAACTATCGGGGGGTCTTCGGAACAAATGGTATGCTGAACATAGTCACGCAAACGAGTAGAAGGTACTTTTTCAGGATGTCCGCGACCCAATAACTCAGAAGAACCCTCCCTGTCGTCAGTTATAGAAGAACCTCATGTGGCACGACGACAGAGGGAGCCGAAGCATGTAACTCCTCGCTAACAGAATTATCCATCTCCAAAATAGAATCAGTATCATTAATCACATTCCACGAAGACGGCGAAGATAACAGATTATCATCAAGAGAACGAGACAGATCACCAACAGACATAGAAGCATATGGAAATTCGTCTTCACAAAATTTTACATCCCGAGAACAAGAAAAGTACCAGAGTCAATATCATAAAGTGACCACCCTTTCTTGCCAAAAGGATATCCAACGAAAATGCATTTTTTACTACTGCGTGCGGCAAATTTATCACCACTACCGCTCTGATTATGGGCATAACACAGACAGCCAAAAACACGCAAATGGTCTAACATAGGATAGTGACCATGTAACAGCTCAAACTGTGATTTACCATGCAATCGTAGGAAGGCGATTAATCAAATACACCGCCGTTAAAACACAGTGGCCCCAGAACTCCAAAGGTAGACTAGCCTGAAATCGTAGGGCACGGGCAACATTGAGAATGTGCTGATGTTTACGTTCGACACGACCGTTCTGCTGAGGTGTACCAACACATGAAGTTTCATGCGAAATGCCATTTTTGTGAAAATAATCTTGCATACACAAAAATTCCGATCCATTATCTGTACGGACAATCTTAACCAAATGATTAAACTGACGAGTCACCATGGCAAAAAATTACACAATGTAGCAGAAACTTCCGTTTTATCGACAAGAAGAAAAACCCATGTAGCACGAGAAAAATCATCCACAATAGTAAAAAATATCTAGCTCCGCAAAACGCAGGCACACAATACGGTCCCCATAAATCACAGTGAATCAGATGAAACAATTCAGTAGCTTTATTTTTACTCAAAGGAAAGCTAGCACGAGAGTGTTTTGCTCGGAAACAAACATCACACACTTATTTGAATAATGACTCCTAGAATCGGGGTACACAACTTTTCAACAACCGGTGGAGACGGATGACCTAACCGCTTATGCCATAAATCCAAAGAACGAGCACTATAAGCTTGAACTGTTGTCGTTTCTGATATGTCGCGAAAGAAGTATAACCCCCCTATTTGTTCACCCGCTCCAATCACCATCCTCGAAGCACGGTCCTGAATAAAGCAATGAACATCAGAAAAATAAGCAACCCAATTAGAATTTTCCAACAACTGAGAGACAGAAATCAAGCTACAATTCAAACTTGCGACATAAAGCACATTATATAATGTGATAGTCTACTGAGAATTATTGTGCCCGCCTTTGTAGCTGTCACTAATTCCCTATTCGCTAGCTGAACCGGACGAGAATCAATATCACGAATATCAATCAAAAGATTCAAAAACCCAGTCATATAGCACCACAGTCGTACATCGAAGAACGATCTTACCAGATAATTTTTCATTAACACCTGGCTTAGCCTTTTGCAATAAGTGAACAAACGTCTCCCACTCATTTGGGCTAAGCCCCGTCCGAGCCGCACCACTACCAGTCGTCATCGCTGCAGCCAAAGGAAGATCATTCCCAACCACTTCTGTCGAAGGAACAATGCCGGAAGCGAGATCACCGGCTTCAATTTCAGACCCACCAGAACTGGAGATGGCATGCCCGTGAACCGCGTCTCGGCCGCGACGCCCACCCCCACGTCCACCGTTGCGACCACCACCATTTTTCTAATGACAATAACGAGATCCATGACCATGACGTCCACAAATCGTACATGGATTAACCCGGTAGCAAGTGGAAACATCGTGACCGGATTGGTGACATACGCTGCAAGTTTTCGAAGAAACACCGGAATTCAAACCTTAGTTAACCGCGAATCCATGACGTCACTGACCGGTGCTGACGAACTATGGGGAAGCATACGTAAGCGCTCTTCTGGCGCCAACATAGAATAAACCCGATTCAAGGAAGGCAGTGGGTCTTGGGCGACAATAGTCGATCTCACCGTACCATAACGAGAAGAATCCAAACCAAGAAGAAATTGATGCACCTTCTCTTCTTCCTGCTTTTTCGCCCAAAGAGACTGAAGATTACACTCGCATTTGCTACATGAACATAACATAGGACAGTCGTAATGGGCAAGCTCTTCCCAAATACGTTTCAACATGCCATAATATGTGGCGATATCGGAACCTTGTTGCTTCGCTTCTGCTAATTCGCTCTTCAATTGCTGAATACGAGTGCCATCAACTGAAGAAAATTGTTGGCGAAGATCATCCCACAAGTTTTTAGCAACATCTTGATGAGAAATCGAACTACGAAGAGAGCCCTCGATGGTGTTCATCATCCAAGAAACCAACAAGGACTGATTAACCCACCAATCCTCGAGTTCCGGTGCATCGGGAGCCGGTTGTAGGAGTTTACCGTCGATGAAACCAAATTTCTTACGTGCCCTCAAAGCGAGATGAACGGCACGGGCCCATTCATCATAATTAACAGAACCTTTGAGTTGCACATGTGTGATAATATTGCCTAGATTGTCGTTGGCGGTGATATCATAAGGAGATATCGTCTTCCGCTTTTGAACATCGTCCCCGAACACCAGCGGAGGAGGATTATTGTTGTTGTTGCCCATGATAAAATTTCTTACGCTGATGAAGAAAAAATTCACCTTATGCTCTGATACCATGACAAAAGCTTAGAAGAAAGGTTTGATAAGGGAGCAACTCACGTCCCTTCGATTCTGTTATTTCACTGTATATATACACAGTATCATTACATACAATAAATAGAAATAATGACTACCTATAATTATACACCGATTGAATTTACTATAAATACATATACTACCATATATAAATATATTATATATAGACGATATTCTATCAAGGTTTTTTTCTAAACCTTTTTTTTTTTGCTTTCATGGCTTTGACGTGAAAGCTATGTCACCCTTCCGATTATTGTGAAGTGAATTGCTCCATGGCTTCCCCTGATAGTATTTTGCCAATGTTTCTTCAACTATGATATTTACGTATCATAAGTTGGAGTTTGAAGAAGGGTTTTTGTATTTTGATGGCCGAAGAAGCTTAGCATGTACGAGGTAATTGGTTTTCTCTTGAACTGTCATGTGTTTTTTGAGGTCAGCAGTTGCAGTTGCTATGTTCCTTTTGATGTATGCTTGTTATTTTCCGTATGATGTTTGTGTTTGAGTGATCTCTTTGAATAAATATTCATTTTTGTATTAGATTTCATGTAAAATATTAGTTTGTTAAAATAGAAGTTAGTATAGTTTCCATTCATAATTAGGAAAAATACATATAATTGCATTAAACAAGAAGGCTCTTACTTAGAACTACTTAATCTTAATCACACAGATAAATGTGAACCATAAACTATCCTCGGTAACAGTAGGGTGGATTGAACGAGTCAAAGAATCGACTTACCAACAAATGAAAAATAATTTACACTACTATTCACACCCCCTTGGATGAAAAATGTTATTTGCACCGCCTATCAATTAATATTTTCCATTCTAATTTTTCAAAACAACATGAAATTTGTAAGTTGCTATTCTCTTATTTTTTCCTCTTTAATACAACAATAATACATATTTACATTTTATAATCTTCTATTTCTAAATTACTCGTTACTTTACATATATTTAAAAAACATTAATATTTTTAAATTTATACACATTAATAATTAACATGCTTATAAAATAATCATATAACATAATATATCTTATTAACTTAAATAATTATTGAAAAGTTTTATAAATTTAGTCAATTACACAATTATACATAAATAATATAACGCGCCATGTCCAGAGGGTCACGGTTGGTCTGGAGCGACGGAGGGAGTAGCTTGGGTGGCTGCCAGAGCTACAAGCATTGCAGCACTTGCTTCTTTTTCCGTAAGCAAGGGGCTTGAGTAGATCGGCGGTGTGGGCGGAGGCGTCCGTAGGGTAAAGGTTGATTGGTCGATATTTGATAGAGTGGCGGTGCGGTGCGTGGTGTGGGTGGTTTGTGTTTCGCTTTGTGTTTGGGTTTCACCAGCTCCAGCGCTTGTCTGCGTAGCGCCCGAGCCTTGTCCTTGGCCGGATGTAGATGTCCTCGGCCTCTTCTCCCCCTCATGAGGGTCCTGATCGTCAGGATCGTCATGTCTGCGACGTGAGTGGGAGCTTTGGCCTCGGCGGGTGTAAGTCGGTGGCTCAGGATGATCCACCAATCGCCGATAGAGGGATTCCTCTTGAGGCGACCGAATGGACAGGCCGATCAAGCGGGCGAGTAATATGTCGTGGAGCTCGATTATGGGTATGGTGTATGGGTTAATGAGGATGGAGGAAGTGGCTAAAGGGTCGGTGGGTGTGGGTTGTGGAGGTGTGGGATTGGTTTGTGACGAAGGGCCTCCAGAGACAGGTGCTTTCCCGGTATCTCTTCGGGATGTCTCGATTGCTTGAAGTACTCTCTCCGTGATTTTGTCTTCCATAGACTGTACGGCGGCAAAGAGAGCGGCCTGAAACTGCTCGTTTGTCACAAAGGGTGCGGACGCCTCCTTTGATGGACCAGGACGACTGATCTCTCCTGTTATCAACCCTTGAGTAGACACCGACTCGTCAGGTTGGCTCACAGTCACTTGAGGTTGTGACTGTATGAGACTTCCACCCAATCCTCGAGTCGAATCTAGAGGATTCGTCTCTATGGGTGTTAAGGCAGGCTCTGGTTGCGCCTGCGAACTAGACACCACGTGAGTTGGTTGCGGCTCAAGATTGAGCGAAGAAGTGCCAGCAACACTTGTCGATGTGGTCAGCGTAGTATCTGGTACGCCAGTGACGCTCGAGAAGAGGGACTCCAGCTGAATGCTTAGTCTTCTGGGAGTCCTCCTTATCAGGCTTATTTCCTCGTCAGACTCTGTGTCAGACGGGTGGCCGTGTGAGGAGTGAGGTCACGATTGATGTCCTCCAGTGCCTGATCCGTCACCAGTGGAAGAGAGCTTTGCCCCATTTCAGTTCGGGCTGTGCTTCTTGTTGAAGAACCTCCTCGAAAGTTTCTTCGAGCACGCCAACATGTACGGGCACTTCCACTTGTAATTCATGTGCTGGAGCCTCGAGCGCCATCTCGGTAGCCACGACGTCTATCAAAGTATCTTCTACGTCGGGCATTGGCTCTTCGACCAAATGAGACTCCTGTTGAAGCTCCTGAGCGACAACATCGACCATCGTGTCGTCAAGGCTTGGCTGGTGTTCCCGTTGGGGAGGGCTCACATGGTGATCTGCCGGGGGCCCTCTGATCATTTCCTCCGTTAAATTGTGTTCCAGGCAGAACCTTTGATAATCAGCTCCCGCGGGGTCGGCGAGCCTGAGTAAGCTGAGTGGAATTGACATCGACGGTTGGTCCAGGTCCGTGAGCCGTGGGTTGTGGAAAACTTATGCCTTGGCGGCCGGTAGTTTCCACCAGAAGGTAGCTGAGGGATGTTCTCCGCATGTAACTCCATGAACTCCCTGATGA
This sequence comes from Craterostigma plantagineum, assembly GCA_027422505.1. Classification (NCBI taxonomy): domain Eukaryota; kingdom Viridiplantae; phylum Streptophyta; class Magnoliopsida; order Lamiales; family Linderniaceae; genus Craterostigma; species Craterostigma plantagineum. Next base: position 18,917 of record JAPQWV010003111.1, read on the forward strand.
TCACGTTGAACCATCGAGCATATGGCACGTTCTTTGATCGCCGGTTCTCCTTCTGTCGAATCTGGTCCGCGAGGTCGTTCCAGATCAGCTGTGCGTAGTCATAAGTTCCAAATAATAGTATGTTCGATGAATTTTGAATTGAAATCATATGAAATGCATATTGTATGTTCAATTTCAAAAATCGTGATGGCATGGATGTAATTTCGAATGAAATATATGTCGCGTGAAAAATAGTTCGAAATTTCGCTAAGTGTTAAATCAGTAAGTCACTGTTCATGCCGACAAAATTTTCGATCGATAAAATTGAATTGCGATTTGATTTCCTATATAGTGATTTCAATTGAAAGAATTCTGTTTAATTTTGCGATCGAAGAATTTTATCCGCTATTGTTAGCTACAGTGTAAAAGACTTAGAGAAAAATTTTCTAAGTGTTGAAGTTGAAATCTAGACTGTAGTCGATCAATTTTACGATCAAGAAAAATTCCGTGTAAATCTACAATCGAGAAATTATTTCTCATGTAAATTTACTGTCGAGAAATTTTCTTCGACTGAATAAAATTTTTCGATTTGAAATTTGTCGAGCGGTATGTGATTTTCGATTGTAAGTAAAATTTTCGCTACTGTACTTATTTATCGAGATATTGGTCAACGACGAAACTAAGTCAATCGTCGAGAAAATTTTCGATCAATTTAATCTAAGTGGCGATTTACGATCGAAAAATTTAAGCATTGAAAAATTAATTTTTCGCTGCTAAATTTTTTGCGACCGAAATAAAATGAAATCGAAATTTTAATTTTGCGATGGTAAGTTTAACGCTCGATTTGAATTTGCATCTAAATTATCTTTTCAGTGCATAAGTTTTTCGCTCGCGGAAAATTATAATTGGATTTTTTGATGGTAAGTTTAACGGTCAAAATCTTTTATCGTGATGACTAAGTCAAAATTATGCGATTGAAAACTAAATCGACACAAATAGTATCTCGATTGAATTGAAATCCAATTAAGATAATTTGCGATCGACAAAGTTCTTCGACAGCTTCAAACTTCAAAATACTCAGTTTCATCGAAACTCATTTTATCATCACAGATGGAAATTTTCCAACGATTTACGCTAACTGTTTCATCAAAAACATCGAATCTATCTAAACAACAGGCATTTAACTCAGAAAATCCAAGAAGCATGCCTAAATTTAGTGAAGCAGTATACGTTTAAATGGTTTTTGAAGAACAGTCGAAAAATCTTAACTAAACATGCCAAAAACTACAGAATGTAAATGCAAGTCAAGTTATAACATTCGCAATCGTTAACCGAATCGAATTTCTACCTTAATCAGACGATTAGAAGTGAGAAAATCGAAAGATTTTGAAGGTTTTTGAATCGTCTGAGAAAGTTTTGCGAGAGAGTTTTTTTTTTTCGATTAGGTTTTGCGTGAGAAAAAGTTTTTCGACTGACAAAAGTTAAACTTTTATTAACTAGCATTAATTCGTTGTTGGGCTTGTGATTTGACATTTTGCGATTTAATGGATTAGGCCCATTACTATTGCACACGAAAAATTCAATTTTTTTCGATCGCAAATTATCGCGGTTAATCAAAATCGATCCCGACACTGTTTACGATCGAGAAACTTTAGATTGCGAATTAATTCTAATATATAGTAAGTTCTAAAGAATTCAGATTGACCCCTATTTCAAAATAAAAACCCATTGTAAGGCTCCCCCTTAGTAATTAAAATAAATACAATTAACTCCCTGTATTTTCTGTGTAGTAACGTCTAGCTCCCCTGGCAGAAATTTAAGAAATCTGTACCACTTAGAGATAAACGTTAGTAATAATGGAGTTAATCAACAATTATTTTTGGTAATTTATCTTAGAAATATTTGGTCTTGTGTCTAGCTCCTCTCTTTGTAGTGTCGACGTCTCACTCCTTATTTTGAAAGATCTGAAATACTTAGAGAAAAACGTCAAAAATATTTGGAGCTAATGCACGATTTTTATATGTGCTCCCCCTCAAATAATGCGCAAATATTGACTAAATATGCAGGCATATGAGGTCAATCAAGTCACGAGCATATAACACAAAATTTACTAAGTAAGCACGTATATATGGTCACCGAAAACATGTAATTTTAAAAAAAATTGTGTGAGGGTAAGAGCATAGAAAAATTTATCGCATTTAAACAATTCAGTACCAATGCAATCTTAAATTGCATTTAGAATGTGCGATTCGCCTTTATTCAATTCAACGCATGTGAAACATAACATTTCATGTCAAAATGTTCGAAATTTTATGAGTTTAAAATTTTTATTTTCATTATTATTTTCATTATTATGTGTCTAGTGGAACAATCAAATGACCTTTTAGACACAAGAATGCGACTTAGACTGATAAAATTTAAGCATTTAAATCGATCGCATGTCGGGGTAAAATTCTTGGTGACTTTAGATCAATGCATCCTAAAGGATTACGTCATACCCCATCATATTATATATATATATTTATTATTTTTATTATTATTATTATTTTTATCACGCAAGATAAGGACAAATAAGCATAGAAAACACATAGAATAGAGCATGTGATAGCACAGAAGATCAGGTAATGCACATATTACGGAAGATTCAGCATGCCTAATTTTCCGACAGGGAATTGGAATCGTTTCTCATCCAAGGCCTTGGTGAAAATGTCGGCTAGTTGAAACTCCATGTTCACAAAGTACATCTCTATTCGTGCCTTTTTCTACGTGATCTTTGATAAAATGATATCTAATGTCTATGTGTTTTGTGCGTGAATGATGAACAGGATTGCAAGTAATGGCGATTGCACTTTGACTATCACTATATATGGGTATATTATTTAGATTGTACCCATAGTCGCGAAGCTGTGTCCGCATCCACAGCATCTGTGAGCAACAACTGGCGGCAGCTACGTATTCTGCTTCGGCCGTCGAAGTGGACACACAGTTCTATTTTTGGATGACCAGCAGACCAGCTTTCTCCTAGAAATTGAGCGCCGCCGGACGTGCTTTTCCTGTCCATTCGGCAACCTGCATAGTCAGCGTCAGTGTAGCCGATAAGTTTGAAATTCGTACCCTTTGGATACCATAGGCCAAGGGTAGAGGTGCCCTTAAGGTAGCGTATAATTCTTTTGACCGCGAGCATATGGGATTTTTTGGATCGGCTTGAAAACGGGCACACAAGCAGGTGGCAAACATGATATCCGGCCGGCTCGAAGTGAGGTAGAGAAGAGATCCAATAATACTGTGATACAGTGTGATGTCGACCGATTTACCAGAGGGATCGGCATCCAACTTGCAGCTTGGTGACATAGGAGTGCTGAGAGGCTTGCTCTGGTTTTGATGAAACTTCTTCAGAATATCCTTGATGTATTTTGTCTGACTGATGAAAATTTTATCATTGAGCTGCCTGACTTGAAGGCCTAAGAAAAACTGCATCTCTCCCATGTGACTCATCTCGAATTTGCTCTTCATGAGATCTCCAATCTTCTTGCAGAGCCGAGGATTAGTTGATCCGAAGATGATGTCGTCGACGTATACTTGGACGACCATCAGATCTTTTTCATGCCATTTAATGAAGAGGGTTGTGGCTATTGTACCTCGTATGAATCCAGACTTCACGAGGAAATCACTCAAGACATCGTACCAAGCACGTGGGGCTTGTTTTAGTCCATAGAGAGCTTTGTCCAAGCGATAGACGTGATCGGGATGTTCGTGATCAACGAAACCTTCCGGCTGAGCGACGTAGACTTCTTCTTTTAACACGCCGTTGAGAAATGCGGTTTTAACATCCATCTGATAGACTTGAAGTCTTTGTGAGCTGCATAAGCCAGCAGGAGGCGGATAGCTTCGATAGGGCAACATGAGCATAAGTCTCGTCGTAGACGATGCCTTCCTGTTGATTGTATCCCTTAGAAACTAGCCTTGCTTTGTTCCGGATCACTTCACCATCTTCATTTTTCTTATTCTTGAAAACCCATTTAGTTCCGACCACTGTTTTTCCATGTGGATGGGGTGCCAAGGTCCACACTTGAAGAAGTTCGAATTGATTGATTTCCTCTTGCATTGCAATTGTCCAATCCGGGTCTCGAAGTGCGCCTGCTACTTCGGTAGGCTCGTTTTGGCTCAGGAAGCAACTGAAAAGACTGTGTTGACGACGTGTCCTCACACCAACTGAAGGATCACCAATAATCTAAGCAACCGGGTGTCCTCTCATCCACTTGCGCTCATGAGGCAAGGCTGAAGTCGATGCGTCAGCCATCTGTGGATCTATATTGCATATAGTCTCCGATTGATCATTTGTCTTAGGAAGTTTCAATACTGCACTTGGATCTGATGATACTTCCTCGATGACCACTGTAGGTTCTTCGGTATTCTGTGGCAATTCTGAATCGGGTGGGATAGAGGTGTGAGATGAACTTGGTACGTCTCTCGTTCGGTGGAGAATCCATTGTAGGTGTAGTCGTGTATGACCGATATACCGGTTCGAAGAGAGCATCCAAGTCGTCTATTGCAAGTCTCGTTGCTTCGTCTGACACTAATCCTGAAGTTGTTGCCAGCTTCTGTTGGTTTTGTGCCAACACACTAGTGATTACGGGTTCTGAAATGTTGTCTTCAGAAGCCAACGGGTTGAGCAATCTTGAACTGAATTGAGCAGGAACCAACAGGTTAGGCACGGGTCCCGGACTGAGTTGACTAGAAGCCATTTCTGCCACTTCATGGAAAGTGGCATTATAGCTTTCCTTAATAGTTTGGTTGGACTTGATGTATACTCGGTATGCTTTTGATGTTGAAGAATACCCGACAAATGTAGCTTCGAATGCTTTAGGGTCGAACTTTGCACGTTGCTCTTGGTCGTTCGCCACAAAGCACTTGCACCCGAAGACTTTAAGAAAAGAGATGTTGGGCACTCTATTATTCACAATCTCGTACGGAGTCTTGTTGAACCGTTTGTGAACCACCGTCCTGTTTGAGTGAAACAAGCGGTATTGACTGCTTCAGCCCATAGAAAGTGTGGAAGTCCCGATTGGATCATCATTGTACGAGCGGCTTCCACTAGTGTTCGATTTTTCCTTTCAACGACCCCATTTTGTTGAGGTGTTTTGGCGGCTGAAAATTGTTGACTTATTCCAAGTTTCTGATAAAACTCACTGAGGTGATTGTTCTTGAACTCAGTGCCGTTGTCTGTTCTAACAACTTGAATAGTTTGTTGCAGCAGATTTTGAGTTGTGTTCACAAAATTGATAATCAAGTCACCGGTCACGTCTTTCGTTCGGAGGAACTTTGTCCACGTGTAGCGAGAATAGTCATCTACAATCACTAGGACATACTTTTTTCCATTGGTACTCTGAGTCTGCATCGGACCACAGAGATCTATGTGAATTAGTTCTAATGGTCGAGAAGTATACGCATTTTGCTTGACGTGATGAGATGTTCGCTTCATTTTTTCTAGGTGACATGCCGAACAATGATGCTCTCTTTGTAGTCGTATAGTTGGAAGACCGTGAACCAACTTTTTCGTAGAAAGACGTTGGAGAGCTTTCATGTTTAGATGAGACAGTCGTTGATGGCATAGGCTGTTCCTCTGTAAATCAATCTGAGAAATGAGGCATACAGCTGTCGAGGGCCGCACGAACGTCAGGTTGATCGTGTAAAGATTGGATCTCCGAAGTCCTTGAAGGAGTTCTGTGTCCCGACTATCCAAAATTCTGCACCGGTCAGCATGGAAGACCACCTGGAAGCCTTTGTCACAGAATTGGCCTATGCTAAACAAGTTATGGCGGAGGCCTTCGACGTATGAGACATCTTTGATGGTTAGATTCTTCAGAATGAAATCCCCAAGTCCTAGAATCGGGGCTGAATCGTTGTTCCCAAATCTGACTTTGCCGTTTGGTCGGTCTTTGTAGTTGCTCAGCAGCTCTTGTTTACCAGTCATGTGTGTGGAGCAACCAGAGTCGAGGTACCACACATGATGGATCTGCAAAAACAATTTAGAGAGCTTTAGGTACCCACTTAAGCATGGGTCCTCTCGGATTAGCAAATTTAATTTGGGTTCAGATATGACTCCTAAATCTATTTTTGGAAGAGTCTTAATAACCCATTGCACTTTTGGAGAAGTGGGTTTGGGTTTTGCCTCTATAGGAGACTTGGCCCTTTTGGCTTTTGTCGTCCTAGGCGGAGATTTAGGAACCCATTTGGGTTGAACCTTACAGGGAAGGTTAATTTCAGCTCGTACAAATGCCTTGGAAGGTTTGACTGAGGAAAAGATCTTTTCTTGTGATACTCTCCTAAGGTGCTTGGGGGATTTAATTTCTACGGGATACCTTAGGTGAGTACAGTCATGTACGGCGCCATAAGCTTTCTTTATGGATGGATCTTGTTTCCTACGAGTCTGCCTTATGGCATTTGTTTCAGAATGATTAGTATTAATTTTCGAGGTAGAGCCGATTTCGAGATTTTCACTTCTATAGGTGATAGGCTGAAGTGAGCACGTAGAAGTAATTATTTTGAACGTAGAAATGGCTCTTTTATTACTACGAGTGTCTTTTATTTTGATAGAAGGAATAACATGTTCAGAAATATTTAAATCTACTAGCTCCTTCTTTATTTTAGGACTAGACACTCTCGCCTTCGTAGTCGGTGCTAGCTCTACGCTCCCTGTGTACGTAGGTGAAGTAGAATTAGTCTTAGCACTTGTAATAGAATTATTAATGCTCTTACGATCTTTTAAAGGCGATTTTTCTATTTTCACGCTTTTTGTGATAGCGTGTGAAGAATTTTGGGAGGACAGGGAAGCCTTGAGATTTTCCATCTCTTTAAAGAATTTTTTCTTTTCAGCTTCCAAATTCTCTCTTTCTTTGTCTAGTTTTGCCTGTGACTCCTCTATGTGTTTTATGATAGGGGGTTTTTTTAGGGTATTTATAGATTGTGTCAATAGTATAAGTCTTGGATTATATTTTGTAATTATCCTTTTAGCTTGGGCTTTGGACTAGAATGTAATTAATTAATCTTTAGAGTTTGGGCCTTAATATACCTAGGGTTAATGTGGTATATAAAGTTTTACCATCTCTATTTACAATGTAATCAAAGATCAAAAGGCTAAACCTATTTTTCACACAATACACACACTTGAAGGTGAGAACCTCTCCCTTTTTCATTCCATCAAAGCCTCTTTGATTCCTTGTTTGGTGCAATCGGGACAAACAAGTGGTACCAGAGCAAACGTGGATCGATCTGCATTGATTTGAATCCAGTTTCGTTCGATTGTAAGAAAGATCAAAGGTGTTTTGGGCAAAAAATCACTTTCGGGCATTTTGAGCTCGTTTGGGGTTTAATGCTTCGTTTTGGTGTTTAAAACCTTCCTGCAGATCGATTCTATGCCTAAAATGTTTTTAGAACACTTTTGGATCAGTTTTAACGAGTTTTGAGCAAGATCGAAGCAAAAATCTTCAGAAAAAATCATCTCGGCCTCTCACTATTTTTGGTCAATTTGATCCGTGTTTTGTTGTTTTTAGCTCACAAATCGGTCGACTATGTGTTTAGGGAAGAATTTCTGAAGTTTGGATCAAGTTTGAGTGATTTTGGTTGAGATTTGAGTGAAAACGGACGATTTTCTGGCAAAACTCGCGACAAGCAATGGAACAGTAACTCAGTGTTCTTGGCCGCGAAATTTCTTGCTGTGTCGTTCAAGTTCGAGAAACTCTATACCCGCGAAATTTGATTTCGAGTATCGTTATCTAAACTGCGAAAATTTCACTTTCACTTCATTTTTCTCAACTGCCTAGCTTTTCAAAATCCGAGAAACTCTATACCCGCGAAATTTGATTTCGAGTATCGTTATCTAAACCACGAAAATTTCACTTTCACTTCATTTTTCTCAACTGCCTAGCTTTTCAAAATCCGAGAAACTCTATACCCGCGAAATTTGATTTCGAGTATCGTCATCTAAACCGCGAAAATTTCACTTTCAGTTCATTTTTTTCAACTGCGTATTTCTTCGAATCCGAGAAAGTCTATTCCGAAAAATTATCCGAGAAAATTCTTTGAAACTGAGAAAATTCGTCAAATCCAAGAAATTTTCAGCCAAGAAAGTTTCTATCGTCCAAGAATTTTTTTCTTAAAATCACGATTTTTCAAATCCGAGAAACTTACTCAAATCACACTTCGACCCGCGATACTTCTTCCAAACTGAAATTTTTCTCAAACCTGAAAATTCTCAAAACTGAGAAACTTTCTCACATGCGAAATTTTTAAAATCCAAGAAAATAACTTTCAACTGAGATTTTTCTTTTTCCCGAGAATTCTCTGTAAAACTCATGCAAACACCGAAATTTCACAACAAGTAATTTCTCGGGTAATTTATCTTATAATCACGTCTCTCCAAATCGCAAATTCTTCTTTTTTTCTCTCGGGTTAAAAATTTTTTTCGGGTTAAAGTTTTCAAACTCATTCAAGTCTTGATCCCTTACACTTTAGTCCCATTCCCTTAGACCACTTTTGACAAAATTCACTCCTCAAATCTCGTTTCTCAATTTCTAGAACTTCTCCGAACTTCAAGATATACTTTCCCTTCATACGTATTCAACCATCACACACGTCCACTTAGTTCTAAGAAACTCTTGAAACGATTTTTCTCAAACTCTGCTCGTTGAACTCATATCTCTCATCTCGTTCGCTACTAACCCTCTTATCTATACAAGATCAAAACCACGGACGATTCGACTGCACCAACCATGTCTGCCACAAATGACATCTCAACAGTGGGCTCCGACACCAGACCTCCGATGCTGCGACAAGGCGATTACAGCATATGGACAAATAGGTTCCTCACGTTCATCAGGAACAAAGGCGCACCACTCTCTCATTACCTACTAGACTCCATCTTCAACGGTCCAACACAGTTCTGGACGGTCATCCCTGCTCAACCAAACGCAAACCCTCCCATGGATGAACGACACACTCCAAGAGGCCCCATTAATGAGGATGAAGAGGCTCGCCTACAGGCCGATGAGACTGCCAAAGGATACCTCTTCCAGGCTATGGGCAATGAAGTCTACGCTCACATCGAGTGCTGCACAACTGCCAATGAAATATGGGATGAACTCGTGGAAATCATGGCAGGCACTACTGAGAGTGCTCAGGGGAGGAAATCAGCATGTCTCTCGCAGTATGAACACTTCCAGGCCTACGAAGAAGAGGAGCTGCGTGACACATACCTCCGATACTTGAAGGTCATCAATGAACTCAAAAAGGCCAAGATCTCGAGGGACAAATTCGATATCAACAACCGCTTCCTTGGTAGCCCAAACCACATTGGGGCAACGCAACCGTGATGATGATTCAGAGTAAGGACCTCTCCGACACCTCCATCCATGCTCTTTACGACAGCCTGTCTACCTATGCTCCTTACGTACAACCTCAGTCCACCAACACTCGAGTCGACCCGTTGGCTCTCCTCTCGAACAAGACTACCGAACGATCTTCCACCTCTAAGACCAAACAGAACAAAGTGAAGCTACCAGCTGTTGTATCTGACACCTCTTCAGGATCCGAAGCTGATACAGAATCTGATGAAGATGTTCGAGATCTACGCAAGCAACTGGCAATGCTCACAAAGATGGTCTCGAAGAAGATCGGAAAAAAATCCTCATCTTCCTCCAATCGCCAAAGAACCTTTAGCGACACCAAAAAGACCACTCCCACGGAGGAAGCTAAGCCGATAAAGAAGGAGGAGGAATCCGCACCTCAAAAGTCTGTGAAGTGCTTTCGGTGTGGAAAGTCAGGCCACTTTGCCAAGGAATGCCACGCCCCACGCTTGAAGGACTCTGGATACTACGACCATAAGACCAGAATGACCTGCAAAATGGAAAGTGGGAAAGTTCTTCTCACCGAAGAATCTGAATGGGTGAACGACACTTCAGAAGACGAGGAACCTAAGGATGAAGATTGCTGCATGGCAAGGCTGGTCGAACATGACGAGGATGAGGAGATGGTTAACACCAGTGAGAACACAGCTAAGACTCCTACCAACGCCGAGTCTGAGGTAAGAATTTCACAACTCGATGACGTGTTTAATCACCGACATACCATTAAGTAACACACCGTAGACGCTAGGGATTATGATGAACTTAAACTAAATTTGAAAACAACTATGCCTTACCTAGTTTAAAAGTAGAAGAGCTCGCTTGCGCAAATGAACGACTAATGGCCTCTGAAGCGTTAGTTAAACGTCTGCAAAGCAAGAATAAACATAGTGAGACTAAGGTTAAGGAAACCACACAGGCCATCAGTTCATGTGAAACATCTCGTCTCTTGACGGCCTCCCAATATGAACTACTTACAAAGGAAAGAGTTAGGCTGTACCAAAAGGTGGAAAAACTTGAAGAGCAACTTCACCTTAGAAACAAAAACACACGCATCTTATGCCTATTGAATCAACCAGTTGAAACAGAATTCTACGACGCCCGGATGGGAATCGGCCTAGCCAGCAACTGCAATCCAACGCCGTTACTGGTTAAAAGGTATAACATGTACAGTACAACAATCCTACAAACGAGGAAGGGTACTCCCTCACAGCTCATGCCATTTGTAAAATCCTCCTCCGTTGCCTTTCGGAAGAAAAGACGGAACAGAATATTCTTTGGGCAGAAATCACGTACGACTACACAGAATTGAATGCTAGTTATAAGACTAAAAAGCCTTCACTCTCTGAGGACATCAAGTCTCAGTTTCCAACCGAAGAACAGGAAATCGCTTTCCGAGAAGCAGTGTCTCTCATCTATATCCCAGAGAAACTTCTGGTCATAGCAGAACTAGAACGAACCCTAGAATTAGAGCGGAAACCTTTGCAAAAGAGCGAGAAGATCTACTTAGCAAAATCTTTACTCTAGAGCAATTTCACAATACGAAAAAACCCTCGACGTCGAGTCAAGTACCCGATTCTCAAACATGTAAATGTAAGAGGACAGCGAAGATGACTCCTGAAGCTGACACATGTTCTAACACTAACTCTCATATTCTTATGGATACAGGGAATGTGAGTTCGAAGCCTCTGGAAGGGAGTTCGTATGAAATAAAGGAGAACCCGCTCTTCGATGATGAGAAGAAAAGACCATCCTATATTCGTCTTTCCTATGTACTGAATCCCAATATCTTAAGGACGTAGACAATTATGTTGCCAAAACCTATCTTTCCTTTGCCAAACTAATGTCTATGTGTGCTGCAATGACTTTATTCTTCCACGCTTTCATGAATATGAAGCACACGAACACGCAACACTCCGACCAAACAAGCAAACCTCCTCTACGATGCCTTTGCATTCTTCTAGTTCGTCTAAGCCTACGGTTAAGCGAAAACGCCTTCCGACGCTAAATACAAAGTCACCTACTACTTGCAAGCAAAAGACGACTAAAACCGAAGGACGATAGCAACAACCAAAATCCCCACGCCAATTCATAAATAAGTCACCGTACATGCAAGCACACGTTAGGCAAATATGGGTTAGAAAAACCATAATCCCGCCCCATCATACAAATTACGACGGGAAATCTAAATTAGATCAAGCACAACCTGATTTAGATCCCACATTTCCCGTTAAGCGTATAAAAATTTTGCTTGTATCACAAGAAGGTCCCGTCCGTAAACAGGGACCCCACGTTTGTTGATGATTGCAGGTCTGTCATGTGTGGTAATCTAGACTCGGGTTGCTCCACACACATGACGGGGAACAAGGAGCTGTTGAGCAACTTTTCCAAGCGCTATCTCGAAAGGGTCTCCTTCGGAAACAGTCAAATGGCGCCAATTCTCGGAACTGGCGATCTCGTCCATGACAAACTGACGATTAAGGGCATCTCTTACGTCGAGGGTTTGAGCTACAATCTCTTCAGCATTGGTCGTTTCTGCGACAAAGGATACAAGGTTCTCTTCGAATCTGACATCTGCAGCATTATCGATGCCTCGGGACCGCCTTTTCTTTCTGGAACGCGCACGTCTCACCTCTACGTACTCAATCTTACGACCTCTCGACCAATATGCCTTCTCTCTTGTGCTGCACCCAAGTTGAACGATCTATGGCACCGGCGCCTTTCACATCTCAATTTCAAGACTATCAACAAAGTGCGTCAGAATAAACTCGTCAACGGTCTACCCCAACTGACATATCATAAGGAACATCTCTGCTCAGCCTGTGAATTGGGGAAGATGAAGCGATCGTCTCACATCTCCAAGGAAACACCGTCCTCTAAGCTCATCCTCGAGCTCTTACACATGGATCTATGTGGCCCAATGCCTACGGCTACGCTCGGAGGAAGACGGTATATTCTTGTGATTGTCGACGACTTATCACGCTACACGTGGACGAAACTCGTTCGTACAAAGGATGAAGTTCCTGATATAATCATCGAGTTTGTTTTTACGTCCCAAACTCTACATCAACAGAAGGTTTGAATTATCAGAACTGACAACGGAACTGAGTTTAAGAACAAGAAGCTCAGTGATTTCTATGCCACTCAGGGCATCACCCAGCAGTTTTCAGCTGTGAAGACACCGGAACAGAATGGTGTCGTTGAGCGTAAGAATAAGACACTAGTTGAAGCAGCTAGGACTCTCCTCATCTAATCCGGCCTTCCTCACTCTCTTTGGGGCGAAGCTATTCAAACGGCTTGCTACACGCAAAACCGGGCTTCCATCCACAAGAGATTCAACCGCACCCCATACGAGATGATGAATAACCGTCGTATCCCAGATATCTTGTGGCCAATGATCGCCAACATCTTGGGAAGCTTGATCCAAAAGCACTTGAAGGCATCTTTGTTGGATATTCGCTGAACTCAAAGGCATACTGTTGGTCCGAGATTTCACCAACAATACGACTTCGGACGGATTAAACACGCCTAAAGATCGAGATTTAGGTTCGGGGCGTGTGGGGCTTGGTGGTGTTCTTGAGGAGACTCTCTCACTCTAAAATTGTTTATTTGATCTTCACACACAAGCACACCTAACTATGTGTTAGGGTTTTAGTATTTATACCACAAGTTGGTATATAATACTTGGGCACTTGTGTAAGCCCATTACAAAATAACTAAGAACTAACCCAACTAAGAACTAGCCCAAAGTTTTAATAAAGCTAACCAACAAAGATAATATAATGAAATTGAACACTACAAAATATTTCCTAACAATCTCCCCCTTAGTATTCAATCTTCAGTTCAGCGCGGGATATCTTTGTTGGGCATATTGAAGATCTCGATTCCTAGCAATCTCCCCCTACAAGGGATATCTCCTCTTCTTGCGGAGGCATTGATGGCTCGGCTAGGACTCACTTGTTAAGATTCTCCAATCTTCTTCTTCTTGGCGCCGGATTTGTCGTCTTCGAATGGAAGTTGTCTAGTTCGGCCTCGAAGATGACTCGTGTGGCTCCAGAAGAAGGTAGGCGTGGGGCATAAAAAGTGTGCCAAGGCTCTATTGAAATGTGACTTTCAAGAGTAGGGAGCCCGGTCTTCAGAGTGGTCAGCGCAGTAGTGGCGGAATGTGGTGGAAGAGATGTGCCATGGCTCCTTCGAGTGTTCCATTATGAACATAATAGCCTGACACATAAGTATGTGCGCGGAGGTACTGGAAGCCTCCGGCGGGGCGTAGTTGGTGGAGGTGGCGTGGAGGATGGTTGCTGCTGATGCTGCTGTACGATCTTCAACTCATTTCTTCTCCTTTGCTCCCCCTTGAGATGATCTCTGTCTTCGGGATCGTCACGTCGTCCGTGGGATGAGTTTGCCTCTGGTGTTGATGGTGGTGATGATGGTGTAATGTGGTGTGTGAGGCAATCAAGTGGGATTCTCAGGAGTAGCAGCAATTGGTGTTCCTCCGGGTTCAGTTTTGAACACTGGAGAGACGGAGCAGCATGTGGTGGCGTAGGCGGAGGCGTGGTGGAGTGGTGTCTGTGATGGGACCTTTTCCTTCATAGATCCTCGTTGAGCGCGGCGTGGAATGTGTAAGTTCCTCGCTGATTGCTATGAGTCGGGGCTCCATCACGAACGGGGTAACTAACCAGACGGGGGTCACAAAGACGCTCCGTCGTCACAACATCGAAACATATGTCCGATGTGCCGCCTGTTTGGACAGGACAAAAGGAACCAGAGAGCCACAAAGGCTTTCCGTTCGCACGGACGATGAGACAAGCTCGTATCCGTGGCCCATCGACAGTTGTGGTGAGGGTGGCTGTCGTGAGTCTTCCGCTCTCGGTCACAAGGACGTCATCAAGCGTTCGGGCAAGTTCACGAAGAACCTGCGGTGCGTAAAGAGTGTTTGTGTCCTAAAAAGTGGAAAATTTCGGTGGGTGAGGACACTAGACTCTATGTGAGTGGAAGAGGTGCAGTGAGAGGTGGGGCACTGCATGTTCAACATCAACCGTCTCCAAGTGGGGCGGTGATGGCTAACGTGGTTCCTCTTGTGCGAATGAAACAACTATCTGCGAAAGGATAGCTGAGTGGTTGGGGGTTAATTGTGCGGTTGGACTAGATGCCGCGACTTCTACTCGGGAAACGAACGAGTCGCCTCCTGTACCTATGGGCGAGGTCCGGGTTGTGGTGAGATATGACAGAGGAGTGCGATCATGTCGTCGTTGGTTCGCAACTCTTGTAAGCGACTTACGTCATCCTCCCGAGATCGTTGATTGGATCTTTGCATGGAGGAGGATGTTGCGCGACCTAGACCTAGACTAGAGAGGCTAGGGCAGGCTCGTTCCTGGGTTAGGATCAGGGGGGTTTCACTGATCCATGGGAACTATGGTGGCGTGGCGTGAACGCGTTGAAAGGCGACCACGAGTGATGTCGACGAGGGTGGCCCAAAACTGTTGATCAGACACTTCTGAGACTCGTCAGGTGGTGGTGGTGGTGAGGGCGTAAAGAGGATCACGGTGGCTTAGGATGTCTCCATGTAGCGCACCACGGTGGAATGAATGGCAGTGGGTGGACGGTGGAGTCTGGTACAAGAGATCCACATCGCCAAAGCATCAAGATTGGATGGCGCACCCACTGATGGTTGGTTGATCTCTTGTCAACCCTTCTTTGTAGGTCCGGGTTCTGCACGGATTTGTACAGAATTCATGATGGTTGCTCGCTTCTCTGACATCCCTTCATGCACGTGGAGCAACCCGTGTAACGTGCATGATGGGGTTGGTTGCTCGCAGTGCATACCGGTCATGAATGTGGAGCAACCCATGTACCATTCATGCCGGGGGGTGGTTCCTCACGTCGTGTACCAGTCATGTATGTGGAGCAACACGGGTACCATACATGCTGGGAGTGTGAAATTGGCATTTGGAAATTCCGCTCCGAAAAGTTTGGGGGTGACCTAAACTTTTTCTATAATGTGCCAATACCGTCCTAGGTCGATTGTTGGGTACGGTGATCGTTGCCGCGTTTTGGATTTGCCTTCAAAATTTCACAAAAAAACGTCGTCTATACCGAAAATTTTGGCCCAGAAAAATTTATTTCGGAAAATTTTAAAAGTGTAAAATAGACGAAGTCCAATGGCCTTAGAAAATTTTTCTCTATCCAATGATATAATTTTTTTTTGCTCCTTAAAACCTTATTTAATCCCAGGGGGGGGGGGGGGCAGAAATTTTGGTGGTAAAAAAAAACGCTTAAGTGTATTTTTTAAAGAGTGATTTTTGCAAGATTTGAAGCTAAAAGGTGTGTTTGGATCAAGTTTAAAGGTTGGATGCAAATTTCTCGGGGGGTGCGAACAATGGCGTGTGAAAATGTGCGAAAAATGTTGTCCCGAGAAATTTCGTTGTGAGAGTGAGTCGCGAAAATAAGGAAATTTCGCATTCAGAGTGAATTTTCGCATATAGCACGGAAATTTCGCATTCAGAGGAAATTTTCGCATGTACTGAAAATTTTCTCATGTCGAGAGAAAATTCACATTTAAAGTAAAATTTCGCATGTATAAAAATTTCGCATGTATAAAAATTTCGCATGTCGAGAGAAAATTAACATTTAAAGTAAAATTTCGCATGTATAAAAATTTTCTCAGGTATGAAGCTTTCTCGGTTTGGAAATTTCTCAGGTTGAAAAACTTTCTCAGGTGGAAGTTAGTTCAGATGAAATTTTCTCAGGTTGAGAATTTTCGAAGTGTAAATTTTCTCAGTTGAAAATTTCTCGGATTTGAGAAATTTCTCAGTTTGAATATTGTCGCAGTTTTGAAAATTTAATCAGTTTAAGAAAATTTCTCGGATTAAAAAAACATTCTCAGTTTTGCGAAATTTCTCGGATTTGAAAAAAAAATTCTCAGTTTTGCAAAACTTTCTCGGGTAGTGAAAGTTTCTCGAGTTGATAAAATTTCTCGGGCAGTGAAAGTTTCTCGCCAGCGAAATTTTCTCGGCTAAGAATTTTCTCGGGTAAGAAAATTTCTCGGCCAGTGAAAGTTTCTCGGCCAGCGAAATTTTCTCGGCTAAGAATTTTCTCGGGTAAGAAAATTTCTCGGCCAAGAACAAAGCATGGGCAGCGCGACTTTTACCAGAAAAATGGCTCGTTTTCGCTCAAATCTCACTCAAAATCGACGAAACTTGTTCCAAAACTTCAGAAAAACATTCCTAAACACATAATCAATCTTTGGGATGTCTAAAAACAACAAATCAAGGTCGAAATCGCCCAAAAACAGAAAGTGACGAAAATAATTTTTCACTCAAATCTTGCTCAAAACACGCAAATCCGGTCGCGTTGGGCTCTGATACCAATTGTTGGTCCGAGATTTCACCAACAATACGACTTCGGACGGATTAAACACGCCTAAAGATCGAGATTTAGGTTCGGGACGTGTGGGGCTTGGTGGTGTTCTTGAGGAGACTCTCTCACTTTGAAATTGTTTATTTGATCTTCACACACAAGCACACCTAACTATGTGTTAGGATTTTAGTATTTATACCACAAGTTGGTATATAATACTTGGGCCCTTGTGTAAGCCCATTACAAAATACCTAAGAACTAACCCAACTAAGAACTAGCCCAAAGTTTTAATAAAGCTAAGCAACAAAGATAATATAATGAAATTGAACACCACAAATATTTCCTAACACATAAAGAATCTATCTTAAGGAGAAACGATCAGGCACTGAGAGCACGAATGTCACCTTGACGAAAGCGAATGCGACCTCATGGCTTCTGCTCATATCAGTCCAGAACCAGGTCTTCTACAGTCGTTGACAAAAGGTCAACTTTCATCGACGGGAACTTCCTCATCTGAGGGCAACTCTGGCGAACTGGATCTCGATCTGCTCTTCGAGTACTTCTATCGGCGATATGAGCAATGATGTCGTCACCCACCCCACCTACACCACCAGCTATCGGCGATGATGTCGTCCCTCCAAACTTGGATGATCTCAATCTCAACGAAGACGACATTTTACCCAACTCTGGGAACATTGCTGATCCTGATGCTGAACCCTCTCAATCTACTACGGTTGAGATCTCTTCTTCAGACACCGGACTCCAATCTAATGAGCCTCCAATCGACACAAATGCGGCTAGCTCCTCACAGACCAATGTACCACTTTGGGCTCGCTCTCATCCTACGGAGCAGATTATTGGGGATCCCACATCCGGTGTTTCGATGCATTCGGCTACGATGAATGAGAGTTTGTTCGCTTGCTATCTCAGTCAAGCCGAACCATCACGAGTAGCTGAAGCTCTCAACGATCTCGATTGGCTGATTGCAATGCAGGAGGAAATAAATCAGTTTGAACGTTTACAAGTTTGGGAACTCGTACCACGCCCACAGATCTATTATCGGCACGAAGTGGATCTTCAAGAACAAAAAGGATGAAGACGGTATTGTTATCCGCAATAAAGCAAGACTTGTGGCTAAGTGGTACAATCAACAAGAAGGCATCGACTGCGATGAAACTTTCGCCCCCGTTGCCAGGATCGAAGCAATACGAATTTTTCTTGCCTTTGCTGCTCACAAGAACTTTAAGGTCTACCAAATGGATGTGAAGACTGCTTTTCTGAATGGACTTCTCAAAGAAGAAGTGTACGTTGATCAACCTGAAGGGTTCTTGAGCGAAGAGTTTCCTCATCACGTATATCGACTCTACAAGGCCCTCTACGGACTAAAACAGGCTCCACGAGCTTGGTATGACGTCCTTTTAGACTTCCTTGTTCCGTCAGGATTCAAGAAAGGATCTCTGGATACAACTCTCTTCACCAAGCGGAGTGGCCCAGACATCATGATTGTATAGATTTATGTCGATGACATCATTTTTGGATCGACTGAACCACAATTGTGTGAAGAATTCGCAGAATTGATGAAAGAGAAATTCGAAATGAGTATGATGGGCGAGCTGAATTTCTTTCTTGGTCTTCAAGTAAAGCAACTCCCCGATGGAATCTTCATCAAGCAGTCCAAACATCCATGACATCCTCGAGAAATATGGAATGAAGGATGCTAAGACTGCTACTTCACCTATGTCACCCTCTAGCCGACCCGAAGCAGACCCATCTGGTGCTCCCGTTGACCAAACCGTCTATCGTGGGATAATAGGCTCTCTTTTGTACCTCACTGCTAGTCGATCGGATATCGTTCTCTCAACAGGAATCTGCACTCGTTTTCAGGCTACACCGAAGGAATCCCATCTCACTGCTGTCAAAAGGATTCTCCGCTATCTCAAAGGAACACCCAATCTGGGTTTGTGGTACCCCACTCGATCAGACTTCAAACTGGTTGGATTCTTTGACTCGGATTATGCAGGATGCAAGATGGATCGGAAAAGCACCTCTGGAGTTGCACGCTTCTTGGGCGGTATACTCGTGAGTTGGTCCTCTCGAAAACAAAACTGTGTCTCAACTTCGTCGACGGAGGCAGAATATGTCACCGCCGCTAGTTGTTGTTCACAGCTTTGTGGATGAGAACCCAACTACGAGATTTTAATTTTCATGCTGATAAAATTCCCATTTATTGTGACTCAAAGGTGCGATTGCGATGACGAGTAATCCAGTACATCACTCGAGAACGAAACACATAGATATTCATCACCACTTCATCAAAGAACATGTCGAACAAGGGACGATTGAATTGCACTACGTCACTACTGAAGATCAACTAGCCGACATTTTCACAAAACCGTTGGATGTCAAACGATTCCAACACCTTGTGACTATGTTGGGCATGTTGAATCTTCAGTTGTGATCAATCGACCCTATATAAACTTTGATAAAGTGTACATATTTCTCTTCACTTTACTCCATATTTTATGTGTCTTCTGACTTATGTCTCTTAAGGGGGAGTTTTCGATTAAGGGGGTGTTTTCGATTAAGGGGGAGTTTCTTATTTTGCCTACGGGGGTTTAAAATTTTAAATTTTGGTCAAACGGAGTCAAAATTGGACCAACTGAATTTTGGGTTGAAATTTTAATTTTTGGTCAAACGGGGCCAAAATTGGACCAATTAAACACCAATTGGACCCAATTTTAACCAAGCCCACGAATTTCGGCCAATTTTGACCAAGCCCACGAATTTCGGCCCATTAACTCAAAATCTCGCATGAACAGTCACAAAACCCCAAAACACTTAACGATTTTCACAATTCTACAAACTCCCGAGAAAACTTCAAAAAATTTCGCACCCTACTCTTCGAAAATTTCTCAAACTCTCGCGTCATCGTCTTCCTCGAATCTGCCTTCAAAATCTGTTTTTCTGCGTACTCCGTCGTCAAAATCAGCTTTTCGGTATGAATACATCCTAATAAACCAATTTCCGTTCGTTTAATCATGTTTTTGTCCCGTTATGTTAAAATTTTTAGGTTTAAAATTAATTTTTCTCGGCTTTAAATCGGACGCATATTAGGATTTTGGTGTTTAAAACCCCCAAATGTGTATTGTCCGTCCCACTTCGAGTCGATTGAGTCCAGTTTATTGCATTTTGGTTAAGATTTGAGTGGTTCTAAGGCAAAAATCATAGCGTCGTTTCGTATGATTTCGCAATGTGTTCTTCACCGAGAAAATTTTCAGAAAAAATGCTTTAAAAGTTAGATTTTCGCTGCTACAGTGAGTAAGGTTCCGCGAAAATTTTTATCCGAGAAATTTTCTTGCGTCAAAATTTCGCTGCTTAAGTGTGTGAGGTCCCGCGAATGTTTCATTCGAGAAAATCCTTTTTCTTAACTTTTGCTGCTACAGTGAGTCATGCCTCGTGAAACTTTCATAACACCTCACTTCTTTTCGCATCTTCACTATCTTCGCAACTACAATGACCAAAATTTCTCAATCCGCAAACTTAAATTTTTTTTTCTCAGATCCATGCTAATCAATTCTTTCGCAGCTACAGTGGTTCAAGAATTTCTCAACCCTTACATGTGTCATCTTTTGCGGATCACGAAACTTTCTCAATCTGCAAAAATTATCAATCCGAGAAATTTCTTTTCACTTGTAAAAACTAAGAAATTTCATCCCTTGAAATTATATCACTTGGAAGATTTTCTTCAAAGCTTTATCACTCCGCGAAACTTTCATATCACTTGAGAAAAATTCAAAACTTACGAAAATTTTTGGATAGCTTGAAAATTTCCATACATGCGAAATCTTACTCTATCTGCGAAAATTTTCTCGGCATGCCTATGTGTTATAATCTGCGAAAAACACTAAATGCGAAATGTTACACCATATGCGAATATTTTCCCAGCATGTCTATGATTTATAATTTGCGAAAATTTCCATACATGCGAAATCTTACTCTATCTGCAAAAATTTTCTCGGCATGCCTATGTGTTATAATCTGCGAAACTTTAACACTACATGCGAAATGTTACACCATCTGCGAAAACTTCTCTCGACTTGTCTATGTGTGATAATTAGCGAAATTTCCATTACATGCGAAAATTTTTGATAACTTGTGAAATTTCATAATCTGCGAAAATTTTCCACTACTTGCAAAAAAAAAAAAAGAAATTCCCACTACATGCGAAATTTTCCACTGAATGCGCAATTTTCCACTGAATGCGAGAATTTCCTTAACTTGCGACAATTTTTCCTACATGCGAAATTCTACACTACACGCGAAAATTGTCTTCGGCTAGCTCATTAACCAAAATTTTCTCATATCACACGAACACCTTCAATCGTAAAAAATTTTCTAAGTATCGGAAAAATTTCGTTTAATTTCCTAAAAACTGTCGAAACTCGCAATCACATGACCATCAGTCAATCTTAACAACTCTATTTCAAAAGGACTCTTAGTTAGCCTTAATTCTAATTTTACTTCTACCTTTACGATTTTGGGCACTTCTATACTTCATTTTATTGATTTACCCATATCTTACCTATATCCATATTCTCGCAATTTAGTCCGTACTAATCATGCTACAATTCTGTCAAGCACAGATATGACTAACACAAACCAAGAAGCACTTGAGGCACTTGAGGCCGCAACAATTCAAAGGGACGTCACTCGTATCGAGCTAAACACGCTGACATATGTTCCACCAATCGAGCAGGTCTTTCCAACAAGTCGATGGGCTGCCTTGATCCAAAACAATTACATGGTGGACTTGGACAGCTTTCGGTGCGATGCCCCCATCATCATTGAGATCCTCAAAGGACATCCCCTCCGACACGCCCTCACTCATGGCGAACCAGAACCCCAAGTCTATCTCCAACAATTTTGGCACACACTGCAGATTGCTGGACCACACTTCAAAGCCTCAGCTATGTCCGCCGACATCGATCAAGAAACCGTAGTCCTCACTCGCAAGATTCTCAAAGATGTACTTCAACTACCAACCTACGCACCGTATGAATCACTTCCAACGCACGAACAACTCACCGACGACATCGACAGATTGGGCTATCAACCTGAAAACAAGAAGAAGAAAGGCCCACTCGCCCTCAGCGAAGTCACCACACGCAACCTGCCTCAACCCTGGCGGACACTGTACCTCTTAGTGAACAAATGCATGTCAGGCAAGCATGCTGGCTAGGACCGCGGGAACCACCAGATCCTTACCATCCTAACCGGCATCGCGCACAACCGCAAGTACAACTACGCTGAGATCATCTGGATGGATCTCGTCTCCATGATTCAACGTCGCGATCGGGAAATCGCCAAGGACGTCAAGAACCGCTTCATACCCTACATGCGATGGCTGCTCATCAAACACTTCCGCATGCACTCCACCAGAATCCGCATCCGCCCGGTGACTGAACATTTCGTGATCCCCATCGTCGAGAAGTTTGCCAAGAAAAACACTCCTGCGAAAGATAAACACGCAATGATCATCCCGGACGAAGTCCTCGCCTATGCCAACCCAACAAACCCACACGTTCAAGAATATCGTGCCTCCACCGCTTCATTCCGCGATAGTCCCCGTCCACTATCCATTGTCCCTACGAAGCAGATCAACCCCACTGCTCCTAACCCCGGGACAAGCCAAAACCCCTCCACCACTTCTCAAAAATCGTCGAGTCGCACCACATCCTCTTCCACCCACGTACCGAAAAAATGGTCGCGTGAGGATGACGTAAGCCGTACCACGGAGCGTCGATCAAAACAGAAACATGATCGACCTCCTCAGTCACAAACAAGCCGAGCCCAACCCATAAGTACATGAGGTGACGTGTTCACATCCCGAGTAGAAGACGTGGCATTTGGCTCAACCACGCAAACGACCTCACCAATCCACTTATTTTCCTCTCTACAGGAAGATATTTCATTCGACGAGGAGCCACGTATGCCATCGACATCCCACTTGGAGATAGTCGATGTTGAAACAAGCAGTTCCCCGCCTCAAACTGCATCCTCTTCATTCACATGGAGTCTAGTGCCCTCACTCCCTATAATTTCATATGTTTCTAGGACACATACACCTTCTACTGCACTACAGAGTCTTCGTGATTCTGTCAGAATGCTCGGTGATGTCTCTGTGACTGAGAGCGGAAGACCTAGCACGGCCAACATCACAACAACCGTGAGCCTAAGCCATCATTCGTTTGAGTCTATCTCATCGATGATGCCAATGGGAAGTCTTAGTGACCCCGTCTTTTCCCGTCCTGTGCAAACGGGCGGCCGATCGGCTATCTTCTCCGATTCGGTATCAGTTGGATTTCTTCGTGATTCCAACTTGTTAAACTTACCCCAGTTCGTCACCGAGACCGCGCTAGAGACTCGTCTTCAAGAGTTTGCAAAGACTCTTGAGGCGTCCATCCTCGATAAAGTCTATGCGCGTCTTGATGCGTCCACCATCGACAAAGGCAAAGGTGTGGCCCCGGAGACACCACCACCCATGCAAAATGTGGACGCAGAAGCTATTCTCTCCTCAATTTCCGCAAAGGAGCTCTTCTACATTCTACGAGCAAGATTCGAATCAATGACGGAACTCGACGAGGAGGAACAACAAATGACGAAAATCATGACTCAACCAATGACTTGCCGCACTCAAGGCGAGTCCAGCGGGATCAGGCGCGACGATCAAGACGACGATCAAGATCGCCGCGAGGGGTAGAATAGGCAGCAAGGATCACAATCTCAAGGACCCGTGCAATCAACGCCGCCTTCCTCCTCTGCACCTGAAACGACGCCCGCAACAGAAACCTCACACCCCACTGGCCAAAAATCCCACCCTATTAACCCCGAGCCACTAGTCAAATCACCCTCACCACCACCTACTACCGTCTCCGAAACTCTAATCGTCACATCGGCATTAGAGACCACCTCCACACCTTCTCCACCCACCATCTCGGAACCTCTAACTGTCACATCGACATTAGAGGCCACCACCACATCTACACCACCCGACACCCAAATCATCCTCGCCAAAACCATAACCTCAACCGAACCACTAGAATCTCCACCACAACCTCCCCACAATCCACAAACCTCCGACGCAACACCCTCGCCATTGCATAGCCATACCCCTCTCAATACCGACCCCAACGTGGCTCCAGAGGACTTCTACTGCGCGCAGAATGAGATCGAGGCCTACATCTTCAACGATGAATGGCGTTACACACCCGCAGACGCAGTAGTAGCCAGGAAGTTGGTGGAGAATGCTCGACGTCTGCTAAAGGAAGCATCTCTTACGCTGATCAACACTGCAGACGACGAGAACAGGGAGGAGTACGATGCTGAACCCACTGAACTCGAGAACATCCTACAATTTCAAGCGCAGCAAACTGAGGCTCCTGCTGCTCAACCGGATGTGACCACGGCGGGCGGATATACCGGAAGCACCGTGGGAAAGCAAGAAGATCACTACACCATTCCAAGAAGAGATCAGGAAGAGGATCTGGCGGCGCAAGGAGCGGATCATCAAGGCCTTCGATGAATACGAGATGATGAACATCCAAAATTGGAGCGAGGAAAAGAAGAAGCTCTACCGATGGAGCCTTCTTTGCCACAAGTGCACAAAGAGGACGCTGTCCGATGAGGAAAACATCGCTCCGGAAATGAATCGGGCCCCCATCTGCAAGGTCACTGACCTTCGCCAGGAGTCGAAATGACGTGTCCACTATCCAGTGTTCACGGTAATGAGGCAGGATGAAAGCTTCAGTGAAGTGAGCGATGCGGACTTCAAGTTTCTGCGTCTGGGTGATCTGTACAGCATGCTGGAATCCATGAAGCAGTTCAGACTCATCGTCAGAAGTTCTGGACATCTTGTACGGGCTGAACCAGTCACTATGGGTTATGTGGCTCTCAAGCGGCACATGCTCCGACAGGTCAGATTCTTCGCCTCCCACGATCTGCAGATGGCGGTGGAGCACAACCTAAAGAAGGTGAACCTGACTCGCACTTTCAAGAATGCGGACGACTATCGAGAGGGCGATGTGATCACGGAGATGATCCGACGGTCGCCTACTCGAACTATCAAGACAAGCTCATGAGGATTTGCCGCATCCTTTCGGAAGAAGACCCTCACTGCCGATCCAAATTCGCGAAGTTCATTGACGCCATAGCTGATCGAATTGTTCTTCGAAGGAATCTCCGCGCCTTCGCGTTCAAGCTAGGACTTCGCGAAACACACTCGCTAATCCACCATCACAACGCACAAGATCCAAGACTCCCAACAATTGACACAAAGGGGGAGATTGTTAGGATATTGATAGATTGTGTCAATAGTTTAAGTCTTGGCTTATATTTTGTAAATATCATTTTCGCTTGGGCTTTGAACTAGATGTAATTAATTAATCTTTAGAGTTTGGGCCTTAATATACCTAGGGTTAATGTGGTATATAAGGTTTTACCATCTCTATTTACAAAGCAATCAAAGATCAAAAGGCTAAACCTATTTTTCACACAATACACACACTTGAAGGTGAGAACCTCTCCCTTTTTCATTCCATCAAAGCCTCTTTGATTCCTTGTTTGGTGCAATCGGGACCAACAGGTTTGTAGAGAGAATTTGATAATTACTCGAGCTCGAGCTCTTTCCTCCAGAGAGTATTCTCTAGGCTCCTTTAGTCGCCTAGAAGCTGGAATTACTGGAGTAGCTGATTCGTCCCCGGGTACATGAACCCAGAACTGTGCCGGTCCCTGTTGTGCAGTAGCTTTTCGTCTTGATCCTTTAGAGTTATGAAATTCAGGAAGCGGCTTCTCCACACTGTGTATTCGCCTCTTTGCAAGATGGGCGGACGGTTGTCATTTCCGAGTGAGTATGCATCCATGTTCGTATTGTAGTAGTCGAGTTGTTGAAGGATCTTCGTTGATTGTTTTGAGAGTTGAAGACGATGTAAAGTGCTTCACCAGTGACGAAATTTGTTAGTAGCATTTGATTCGAAGATTAGTTCGAGAATTATTTTCGATTCAATCTTTAAAGTATGATCGAAATTAATTTCGTCGATATAGAATGTATTTACTGTTCTCGTGCGAGAAATTTTGTCAGCAAAATATTTTACGAGCGAAATAAATGCCCAAAATTGTTCAGAGAAAAGTTTCCTGATCGTGAATTTATTTCGATCGTAAAGAAACAGTACGCTAGTAAGTTTCTCGACAAGTCAAAATAAATCCATTGACTAGAAAAGTTTCTCGCGTATAAATGATTTTCGCCTGGTCAAACGTTAAAAGGTTTGACTGAAAAAGTTTTTCGAGTGGAAGTTATTACGCATGCAAGGTCAAAATTGGTCTCACTCGAAAAAGTTTTTCGTTGGATAATGCTCGAGAAATATTTCTAACTAATATCGTTTCTGCTGATGACGATTCTAGCGCTGACTTTGTATTCTGACCGAGAAAAATTCTCGCGCTAAGTTTATCAATCGAGAAACTAATCCGATCGCAAAACCTAGCGAGAAAAATTTTGAGCAATCGAGAAAAATTCACAGAATACGATTAACACAGATTCGAGCAAAAATAATCATATAGTGAAGTTTGAGGTAATTGCTCGCAATCAAGTACTAATCACGCACGAACAAGCAATTAAACACGTTATGAAGCAAAATATATCGAATTTGATCAAAATCAGAACGTGTTCTTCATGTTCTTCGTCAACAGTAAAATTTCAGAATCAAATTAATCAAAAACGAAGATCAAACTGCTACTGATCTAGTCGCAATGATCCTTTATCACTTAATCTAGCACTGAAACATCAAATTCAAGTCAATTAAGCACATAATTAAGCTATTGGATCGAAAAACTTTTCGCGCCAAATCTGTTCTTCGATGGAACAGTGTTCGAAATAAAATTTCGATCCAATTCTAACAATTTAGGATTCATAATAGAACGAATCTGCTCTGA
>JAPQWV010003112.1:0-45624 GCA_027422505.1 Craterostigma plantagineum
AAATTTATGTTCTTATCTGGCTTTTCTGATCTGCTTCATTCTGGTTTTTTTATCTTTATGACAAAAAAAAATAGGACAGGACGTTGCAGGTTTCGAAATATTTTACCTGAAATTTTGTTTTTTAAATATAACAAGATTTTATTCGATTTATATCGATATTGGTTTAATTTTGGAAGATCAAAGGTAAAATATTAGATTTTGACATTTTGACCTAGCTATAGCATCTAGAGAAAATAAAACAGGTCAATGTTCAAACTTCGGTAGAACGGAATTATTGACCTATTAAATAATATTTCATTTAAGGGTTTGGCCCATAAAACGCATCCTCAAATGTCATGAAGCATCGCGGAAAATGTAGCAACACGATCTATCTTTTTTATACTTAAAAAAAAAAAAGTATTTGTCTCACTTTATACAGAAAAAAAATTAAGAAAAGAAGAGATTACAATTTACAACAGATACTATGTAATAAGTCATAATATGGAGTAATAACATTGTTAAGCTTCCTAACGCTACTCCGTAATAAGTCCGATGAAGATAAAAACCCTGAAGTCGAAGACCAAGTGAAATGAAGAGTATCGTAGATTTAACTTGATAGCTTTTTCTGTTATAGATTCTTTAGTTCGTGGTCGTACTCGTAGTTAATAGGTTTTGTTTTCTGTCGATTTTTGTCCCTTTGTGGACTTTTTTCTCCCCATGTGGTGGGAGTGTTGTGCCCCCTTGTGGGGTTGTGTTGTGCTCGTCTGTGAGCCTTTGTTCTCCCGGTTGACGATGTACCGGTGAGACTCTTTGGGCTATTTAGCCCTTGTATCTTTGTTATTAAAAAAGCTACTCTGTAATAGCTTAATTTTGTAGCTGATCAAAAGTTTGAATTACTGCACGTGAATGTCGTCGAATATTGACCACCTAACAATAATAATTGTCCTAATAATCCAAGAGAAAGTGCATATGAAATTCAGATTCAGCATACAGCTACAGTCTTTAATTACCAGATTTGGAGAAAGAAAACAGATGATTCTGTCTTTGTCCATCGAACACATTTCCACTAAAATTTTTATTGGTTGCAATGCTAGCTATCATTAAAGTTCAAGTCGTCCGACAGATAGTGTCGTACTTAAAAATCTAGCTAAGAAAAACAAACACACACACGCGCGCACACACACATATATATAAGATAGAGAGGAGATGATCACAGTGTTATTAATATTTAATAAGAAATCCGACATATGTGGCTCATTAAGAACTATGCAAGAAAGAAATACACACGCCTCTAAAGATTTTCTATACTTTTCAACAATATTCAATCGAGATCCTTTAATCTTTGATCATCAATCAAATGGCCCTGATTTAAACTCCCCGAAACAGCCAAAAATCAAAGCCTTCGCCGAACCAATTCGATCAATGATTCATGCCAATCATTGATAACTATATGAATGATTATCCTCATCAAAGTGCGTCGATGAAGACTGGGCTCAGACGAAGAATCTTAAACCCAATTTGGGATTATCGAGCCTTCTAACATCTGAGGGACCATAAAGAAATCGAGCTTGGCTTTCACCTTTCTAAGGGCTTTTCCGACATGGGTCTAATCTCTGCGCAAATGGGTCAGAAATATTTCGGCTGATGAATGATTTGGTGCTGTAAAGATTCTATCTTTGGAGTCATCAATTGAGCCAAGTTAAGCGTCGTGGTCCAAGCACTTTGAGTCCACTAAGAATAATGGATCATTGGAGTGACGAATAACTAAAGTTAAATTAAATATACATGTGTGTATAGTACAGTGCCGTCATCAAGTAACAGATAGATAGACATGATATGATGATAATATGAGTACAAGTCTATCGGAAAGTGATGTTAGCATATGATATACCGATCCAAGCAATATATTAAATATTGATAGAGGAGTTTTCATGCTATTCAACACTCATGTTATAACTTTCCATGCTCTTCTAGTCATTGATGAGAGGTGAAGAGTCACTTTCGTATTGAATTTTGGATCTGAGTCTCCACGTTTCAACCATCAAACTTGGGTCCTTTTGTCTACACCAATATTCATACACTACTACTACTTCAGTAGTTTCTTCTTACATATTCACACACTAACTTACATATCCAAGTTTTAGATGCATACATGTTTTGCTAGTTGACTTAGTGTTGAGACTTGAGAGTAAGAATCTACAGCAATCTTGCATATTACATCCAATTGATGGTGAATTTCACCTACACAACAAAATGAAAATAGTAAATTTCCAAGGCAACAACGACGCACTATATTTTATCATCCAATAAATTTGACACAAAGTTTGGTTTTGTAGCATCTTTGTGCTTTCTGTTATCGTATAATCAATAATGCTAATTATTAATACATAGATTCCAGTTGTATAAATAATAAAAGGTCAACTTTGTTTGTTTATATTTACTTGAACGGTTACTAATGTCTTTATAGGTTTTTAATCAAAATATTTCACATTAAGTTTGTTGTATATTCTTAACTTTTCTAAATATAACATAATTACATATTGGCAAAATTATAAAAATGGATCATTAAGTATACCATTTTTTGATTTTGGGTCACTATGTTTGCCAGTTACAAAATTAGGTCACTAAGTATGTATATAGTAACAAAATTGAGTCACTAGTTACAAAACTAGGTCACTAAGTTTGTATATAGTAACAAAACTAGCTCACTAAGTATGTATATAGTTACAAATTTGGGGTCACTAAGTATGTATATAATAAGAAAAAAGAGGTCAGTGACCCAATTTTGTACAATATACATACTTAGTGACCTAGTTTTGTAAGTGGCAAACATAGTGACCAAAAATCGAAAATTGGCATATTTAGTGACCCATTTTTATAATTTTCCCTTACATATTTAATTAAGAATAAAACTGCGCAAAAAAAACAGCACAAAGCAAAGATCTCAAATGAATTCCTAACTGTATTAGAGCAGCTTTAAACAAACAAAACAAAATACAGCCACCACACTCTATATATTAACAGAGTCTACAACGAGTAGGGATTTCGACTTTTGCTGTCGTATTGTATTATATATTTATATATATATATCAATATCATTAATTGTTTGGATTTTAATTGTATGGGTAACTTTTATAGTTTATAGTGATATGATCTGCACTGCATTTAGAGAACAACAAATCATGCTGCAGGAAAATATCCACTTCGAAAACCCTAACTTCTGTGTTTCTGATTTTAATATACAATAAGATTTTCTTTTAGTATACCAGTTATAGATACAAAGTCAAATTTAAAATAAGATTCGATCGACGTAAGAAAAACTATGGCTAGCTAAGTAGGCTTTTAAGCCTACTCAGTATTAGAAAAAACATAAGAGCTGAGTTGACCTGCCAGTTAAAGCGTGTATATGTCCATTGATCGACATCCTATTTTTGTTACTCATTTCACCCTCATTTTGCAGCTTTGGCCGAAACTCTTCTTTTGATTTTTAGATCTGCAATATAATATTACTATATTTTCCTTCTGTCGTTTCCTGAATCCTAATTTTGATATATAATATTATTTGAAGATCCAGATATTGACTGGCAAATCTCTTGTACCATGATGGGCGTTCCACTATCTTATTCTCGACGTATTTTTTCTTCTGATATTTATCTGCTTATATATAACGATTTGTATAAGAATTGACATTTATATTTCTGGGTGATGTAATATAACTCCCAACTAGTAGATATCTCAAAAGTGAAAGTAGAAAATAATGTGAATTTTTCATGGCAAACAATGTGGGAATGGGATAATCGTGGTATTACGGTTTGCCAAATTCTTTTACATAACAACGATATGACTTAAAAAATATTCCAAGTTGTGAGGCAAAAGAACATTATTCGATTATTTGGCTCTCGAATGATCTTTGAACAATAAATAGGCTCAACTATTTTTTGTTCGGTTTGGAGAATAGTATAAATAATCACAACACAAGTTTTGTTCGGTCGGAGATGCTTACCCTGTAGATATGGGGTATAGTATAGTGATCAAGAATTGATTTAGCATAGAAAAACAAAAAAAAAAACAAAAAAAAAAAAAACAAAAACATCATAGTACAAGTCCGCAAATAGGGTTTGGCTACTTTGTCATCATATACTTGTGTAACAGCATTTCCAATTCATAGTATAAAATACAGTTAATTTTAAACAATAATACAGTTGCTACATTTCTTTTACACTATCACATAAACTGTATTTTCTACACTAACTTTTACTCCAACCCATTAACTATATATTTACACTAAATATCAAATTCATATATATGACTATCACAATTGACTTATTAAACTTTATATTATAATGATTAAAAAGTCATTATATAATAATTATTAATATTAAATAATTACAACTTAGCATATTATTTAGTATTTACTAAATTAAAAGGAAAATATCAATAAATAAAAGAAAAATAATATTATTTTTATTTTATTATTATAAGAAAATATCAAATATTTTAAATATAAACATAATATATTTTTAAAAAAATATAAATAGACACCATAACTCTATTTTGTATTGAAAATTGTGTGAGCTCTACAAACTAGAGTATCTTTGCTAAGAGTATCTCCAACCCACGGCATCAAAATACATGTAATATTACACAATAATACAGTTGCTACAGTGATTTTACTCCAACTCATAAACTCTATTTTCTACACTAGTTTTCACTCCAACCCATTACCTTTTACTCTTAAAATCAAATTCCTATATATTACTATCATAATTGACTTACTAAACTTTATTATAAAATAAAAAGTCAATGAATTATAATTATTAATATTGAAATAATAAATTAAAAAATTAGCGTTTTATTTAAGTATAATTTTATTAATTAAAAGGCAAGTATCAATAAATAAAAGATAATATTATTTACTTTTATTATTATTATAAGAGTATAGTAAATATTTAAATATAATAAAATATATGTTTATAATAAATATAAATAAATAGAAACTAAAACTCTATCTTTGTGTTAAAAATTATGTGTACTCTAGAACTAGAGTTTCTGTGCATATCAATACAATATTTGTGTTATATATAGAGTCTCATTGGAGTAGAACGTACTCTATTTTTGTGTTTAACACAAAAATAAAGTATGCGTTGGAGATGCTCTAATCAACACAATATTAATGTTAAGTATAGAGTCTCGTTACCGTAGAGTTCGTACTCAAATTGTGACAAAAATAAAATAGCAATTGGAGATACTCTAATAATAACATCTGTCGCGCGTAAATTAGACACTAAAATTAATATCACAAACCAGTGAAAAAATCCAAGAAAATCCCCTCTTGCTTCCCAGATTTGTCTTCTTGTTTGGATTCATTAACACTCATGCATCACCATCAAGTAAAAAAACAAGAAAGAAAAAACGACAGATTCGTACGGAAAAGTGAGACCCATCATAATACAAACAACAAACACATTGTATCCCATTAGTCCTCTCTTTATTATCGTGTGGATCTATCGATCTATCTCCCAATACCCCACTTCAAACCCTCTTCTCTAACACCAGCATTGTTATCAATATTGGCCGGCGAAGAACCAAAGAACATGTAATTATTATGGTCAACATCGTTGACCTGCGGCGGTGTTTGGTACTGAGACGATGGGTAAGAAAGAATATGCGGTGGATGAGTTGAGTATATGAACGGCGGGGGTGGTATGTCGTTGGGTAACAGTCTTGCTCTTGCTGTGTAAATTGACCTAAATCGGTTGAATAAAAGCCCTAATTGTGAGTAGTTGTCTAGACAACAATAAGCATTTACATGGGAAGGAAATAATAACTTAGTCACTGATTAAAAGGTTTTATACCTTGGCATATAACTCAAGTGAGCATTAGGTGCCATATCGTTAGTGAAGACAAGTTGGCGAGCCTTGTTCAAGGTTTCTGTCTCCCTCTCTGCGAAAGAAATGGGAAACAAGAAAGTATATAATCAATGAATCCCTTATTTGCTGGATAACTAAGTGTATATGCTAAACTCGATGAGAAACATGCATGCAAACAGTTGGTTTACACAATTATTTGATTTATGAAAAGACAACAAGACATTGACTACGTACCTTGGCGATGGCGATTCATGTGTCCGCCAAGTGCTTGAGATTTGCAGAACTTTAGGGAACAAAACCTGCACTCGTAGACCTTATTCTCCTCATCAGCAATATCTTCTTCTTCTTTATTAGCAGATTCCTTTGATGATGAGCCGTTTTTTTTTTCTTCTGCTGTTGTAGCCTACTGTGACTGTTTGTTTCACCAATTAGTGCATCTTTTTCTGAGACCTTCTTTTTTGCTTTTCATTACTTTTTAAGACAAAAAACCCTAACCCTAAAAGTAAAATAACTTCAACCTCAATTCCATAAATGGGTTTTC
Source organism: Craterostigma plantagineum (assembly GCA_027422505.1). Classification (NCBI taxonomy): domain Eukaryota; kingdom Viridiplantae; phylum Streptophyta; class Magnoliopsida; order Lamiales; family Linderniaceae; genus Craterostigma; species Craterostigma plantagineum. The sequence goes on from JAPQWV010003112.1 coordinate 6,391, forward strand.
GTATTGTTAAATCAAGAAAATCCTTTGAAAAATGCTGCCAGGGACAAGAAATGGAAATGCAAATCTTGAAAGAAAATGTCGTCAAAAAAGAAGCTTTGAAACGTGTGATCACCAAAATGCAACAACAGCGAAAATCTTGACACTATCCTCACACATGTTCTTACCTGAGGATCCAAGAGATTAACGGAAGTGCATAAGAGCATTCGTGTTTGGCACAATATGTAATATATATATATAATATATATATATATATATATATATATATAATCGTTCAGCACCAACTACTAATTAAGTAAATAAGCATATATACCAGCAGATGAAGAGCTATCATCTGAAGCTTCTTTACCATCTCTGCTGTAATCTTCTGGTAATATATTAAGATCTAACGGATTCCCTTCACTTCTCCTGAAATTAAAAGAAAAAGAAAAGGACTTTATTATAATCAATCAAGAACGTTATAGAATTAGCTATATTTAAATATCAGTAAGAGTGGGGATGTTCATTGCAAGATTTTTTGTGGGGTGAGGTCTAAGGAACGTACATGGAATTGACAATTAGAGAGAACAAATATTTTGTGGGGAGGCGATGGATTTGTAGTAGAAGAGGACCAAAGGCTGGAACTGAAAGTGTCGTTGTTTGATATATAGATAGTTGAGTTTCGGAGTAGGTTCAAAGTTTATGTTTTTTTTTCAGTTTATATTTTATTCATTTATGAATCTTTTTCATTTCTTTATTTCTCTAACTCTCTAGCATTGAAAGAATATAAAAAAGACAGAAGTCTCGTGACTATATTAAACTTGAAAAGTAGTACATGCTTTACAAGAAGGGTTTTGTGTTATGAGAGGAACGTTGTCGCTTTTTATATATATCTTTGTTTTTTTCTCGACGGCTATATTATATGGGTGTTAATAGGGTTTTCATTACCTTACATACACCTAGCAGAGGCCCTATATATGTTATTGCGTCTAGGCAAGTACATAAATGTTGATGACTTTTCAATCTTGTTGACGCAGTTTATGCAGAATGTAGTTAACTTTGATCTCTTCAAAATTTAAAATACATAATTCATTGGAATATCTATCCGATGTATTTTGGTTAATGTAATCTGTTTTTATATCAAAATATATATATATATATATTTAAACTTGTTGAATAAATGAGACTACCCACCTTACCTTAAATCAAATATATCTAATTAGAAATTTCACTAAAAAATATTTGGCAAGAAAGTGCACAAGCGATCGCTAAATTTAATCCAAGCCAATATTGTTTAATCAAGAGTATATAAGACATACACCACGATACGACTAATTGAGTTAGGTGTTGATTTCTTTGAGGTAATACTGTGTAATATTAACCAAGCAATTACAAACTCTGAATATCATGTAGAGGACTGGCCCATGTGACAATTAATGGGTTGTGGTTTCAATTTTTCCGTTAGGCCATTTTTTATTGGGCTATAGTTGTACATATATAATTATTTATGGGCACTAATTAGCATAATGGTGTCGCATAGCCAAAGAATCGAATCATTATGGAGAGAGTATATTTTATGTTCAACAATCTATCCAAGTCATTTAAAGATGAAGTTGTCAACATTGCGTTATATCCTATCAATCAACTAACTTCATCATTTGGATTATACAAGGTATAAGAAAACGAAGTTTGGAAAAATACACTCCAAGATATCACAAAGAAGTTCGGACGGTTTGAATACACGAGAGAAACTCCCGGTAATCGTAAACATGTCGCGAGCTAAGCTAAGAATATATCAACACGAAAAGAAGCATAAAAACACTGCTCATATATTTTAGTATATTTCGATTACTGGTGGAACGGAAAACATGAATGTCGCTAGAGTCTATACTCGTAGATAATAGTGATGAATATCTCGAGGTTCAGTGGTTATTGCAGGACATAATGCACGAGAAGACAGTTCCAAACCTTGCTTAGTATAATGGTGTTGCATAGCGAATAAACTGAATAATTATGGTGAGTGTATATTTGATGCTCAAACTGACTAATCTATCTAAGTCGTTTAGGGGTGAAATTGTCAATATTGCAGATATCTTATCAATTGACTACCTTGCAGCATTTGGATTTTTCAAATTGTAAGAAAATGATGTTTGGAAAAAAAGCATTCCAATATATCACATAGAAGCCTCTTTGATTGAAAAAGCTTGGGGTAATCGTCAACATGTCACGAGCTAAGCTATGACCATCTCCAATCGAAAAACCCATTCTCAAACTCAAAATGCATTAATTCTTCTCAAACTATCAAACCAATTCTAACTCAAAAGACAATACATAATATTCTCTTTCACCCAACTTTTCGATATTATCCGCATAATTTTACAACTTTTCACATTATACCACGCTACGATTAAAAGAGTACTTTTATAAAATAATAATAAATCAATAGGGTGGTATTAGCTTATAAGAACAGAGTAAAAAAGGCCTTAGAATGACTTCAATACATAAACACGTAAACTTTGATGCCCGAAATTCACAAAAAAAATAAATTGCGGAAATATTTTTTCTCACCTGAGGATAATATTTTGTACAATTAATAAATAAAATCGAGAGGAAAGCGGCTTTGTTTGGTGTGCAGCAATCAGTTGGTCATGACTGACTCAGTCATGGTCTGCAGAATTAAGGAGTAACGTTCAAATGCCTTCACTTATTACAACACTAAAAATTATCGGGGAACCAAAAATTTATACTACTCCATCTGATTTTAAAAAGAAGTCGTTTTGCACACATATTAAGAAATAAAATGAAAACTTTATTATAACGTTAGTGAATTGTTTCTCTCTTGTTTGTGAACATACATAATGCACGATTGAATAGCGATACTCTCTCTAAGAGCAACTCCAATCGGTTCTGAAAAGGCGCATACCGAAAAATCACTCCACCCGATGCTGATTGTTGGACGCAAAATGGATTTTTTAATATTTTCTCTCACTTATGCACGCATTGCGTTTGCATTATGATCCAACGCAAAAGTTTTTAAGTTGTATAAAACAACCCCTTAATTTTATAATTTGCTTTTCCTCCAAATATTTTAGTTTGTCTTTTTTTATCAGTGGTCATTTACATTTATAAATTCTAAAATAATTTTTATAATTGTAACACAAATATTTAAATAATATTTAATTTTACTTTTCTTCTAATATGTGACATATAAAATATATGGATAGTATTGAAAATTTATAAAAGTTGATTTTAGAATAGAATATTACAAAAAATATTCTTTTGCGTCTGAGGATGAGTTTAGCGGTTGGAGAAGAATTACTGTAACAGCACAGACCTCGCTCGCATTGATATTGTCCGCTTTGGGCGTTAAGCTGCCTGGTTGAGGACTTTCCAGGTGGTCACCCATCCTGGTACTACTCTCCCTCCAGCACGCTTAACTACGGAGTTCCTACGAACTCCCACCCACCCGCACGATTTTAAAACGCGTCAATGGGAGGGGTGTCAACACCCTTATAAAGGGATGCTTCGTTCTCCCCTCCAATCGGTGTGGGATATCACAATCCACCCCCCCTCAAAGGGTCCAACGCCCTCGCTGGCATACCGACCCGAGCTCTGACTCTGATACCATCTGTAACAGTCCAGACCTCGCTCGCATTGATATTGTCCGCTTTGGGGCGTTAAGCTGCCTGTTGAGAGGACTTCCCAGGTGGTCACCCATCCTGGTACTACTTCCCTCCAGCACGCTTAACTACGGAGTTCCTACGAACTCCCACCCACCCGCACGGTTTTAAAACGCGTCAATGGGAGGGGTGTCCACACCCTTATAAAGGCATGCTTCGTTCCCCCCTCCAATCGGTGTGGGATATCACAGATGCCCGGGCCGATGAGGGCGGGGAGTGATCGCCGGAGCCAGAGAGGTGCACGGACAAGGAGCGGCTCCTGGCAGGCTTCTAGGCGAAGGGGTACATGAACGAACCGATCCGACACCCGAATGAGAGGGAAGACTGACAATGTATGGGCGTGTCAGGCTTAGAATCGTATAAGAAAATTGATAGTACTACTCGTATCACCAAGGTCGACCTACCTTTTCGGGAGTCCATCTATAGAAACTCCGAAGTTAAGCGTGCTTGACTTGGGGCAATCTAGGGATGGGTGATTCCCTGGGAAGTTTGCCCAGGGTTCGTGTGAGCGAGGACGAAGCACGCTGAAAGGTTAAATGATGGTACAGTGGGGTCAGACTATCAGTCGGAGTGTGGTGGGCCCAACCCCACTGGTCCCGGTAGGGACCGATGCTACAGTGACACTCGGTATGGGACGGGATGTTACAATTACTGCATTTTGAGAATGAGTTTGAGTTTGAGTTTGAGTTTGAGAATGTGTTCTTCGGTTGGAGATGGTCTAAAAAGCAGATTCGAGCGATTAGGGTTTCTCAACCGCCTCAAGCCCAAAATCCGTCCCTAAATTTTCCCCGATCTACTTTGAGCAGGTCGTCGTTAGGGAGTAGCCGTCCCACAACTTAAGCGCCCCCCCCCCCACCCACCCACCCACAGCGGCCAGCGACCCTCATCATCGGCGAGCCTCTTCGTTTCTACGGTACAATCCACCACCGCAGCGAGCTTTGTCGAGACCCATAGTAACAAACAAACGCTCCCCCATCCTCGAGTCGGGATGGGGGAGCAATTCTCTCTTTTTTTCTTGATATTTGCTCTTTTTGTAGTATTTATGTTGTTTCTGTGATGTATGTTTTGGTCTACCGTGTAGTATTTATGTTGTTTCTGTGACGCTTGTGTGGTCTGCCGTGTAGTATTTTTGTTGTTTCTGTGATGTGTGTTTGGTCTGGTTGTCTGTTTCCAAACTTTTATTGTTTGCTTGTTTGGTGTATTTTGTTGTTGGTTTTGCTTGTTTTTCTCTTTTTCGTTGTATTGTGTTTGTTGGTGGTTTGTGAATCTCATGCGAGACTAGTCTCCTTTTATAGCAGTTATTGTCCCCCACTTGTTGGAGGTTATTTCATTAGAAGACAAGGTTTTTAAGTGAAGACGGAAGAAAGTGAAGAGTACTTCAAAGTTGGGTTTAATAGCCGCTGATATGGAGTTTTATACTCAATTTATAGTATGTTCTTTAGTTCTTCTTGTTGTAATTTTTAAGCTTGTTTTCTTTCGGCTTCCTTTCCCCGTGTGGGAGTTGTGTCTCTTTTTGACGAGTGGTTTGTCCTCTTTATGAGGTGTTTTTCCCTACTGGCATGATATGACCAGAGGGCTCTGTGGGCTAGCCCGTCTGTAATGTCTTTTAATATATGGCAAGCTATCGATTGAAAAAAAAGAATTGTTTTCTCTTATTTAATCTAATTACTTTTTATTTAATATAAGGGGTAAAATTGGAAATATCAAAGAATTTTTTTAAACAGTAAAACGACTTCTTATCTATGAATAAAAACAGAGTTGTAAATGACTTATTTTTGAATGAGAGATAGTATTGGTTTGTCTGTACTTCTCATTATCAGCTTCCATGCAGATATTAATTGAAGTCATTCGGGTGGTAGAAAGAGAATGTTATGTATAAGACGCACGCAACAGCGTACTAATCAACTCAACGCAGACAATGTTTTCCTAATTTGTGGCATAGACTGCTAGCGCACCCAAGAGCGAATGAGTTGAATATCTTGGCTAGACATCCTTCATATCATCGGCCAAGAGTAAAGTGTTGAACCCATGCAATTATTGTTTATTAAAAATATTATCACAGAGTTACATTCGCAAAGAATTCAACATGATGATAAACAAAGCTGGAGTTAGTACACTCCAGAGGTGTAATATTGGGTTGTTCATCAAGCTTCAACCTTTCTATCATAATAATACCACCTCATTTCAACCACCAAACATGGATTTGAACGTGGACATCTTCATAATTCATGCAGATTTTCCATTGTACATAAAATATATTTTTCAAGTTACAGGGATTACTTGCAATATTTGCTTGTCTTACGGGCCTTACCAGAGACATTCGCAACAATGCAATTAAAATTAATGATCCCCATTAGATCTTTTCTTAGTAATGTTTTCATACTTGATTATAAACAATATAGTGATAATGATAATAATGGTATCAATAATTAGGGGTGGTAAACAGGTGGGCTTGGGTCACATACGGATTTAACCCGTTTAATAAACGGGTTGAAATCTTCAACCCTAACCGACATGTTTACTTAAACGGGTTGAAATATCGAACCCTAATCCGACCTGCTTTAACCCAAATATGACCCATTGACCCGCAAGTCCGTTTAAAATAAAAAAGAAAAAATTAACTAAATAATCATAATTATAAATGCAAATTAAATATAAAACAATAGAGAAACAAAGCAGTTGTTATTTTTTAAAGTCAACAACAATTAAAATCCAAATAATACAAGTCACATAATTAAATAAAAGCAGTTTATTTTATTTATATTGAGGATATTTTTAATAATTATATTTTTCAGGTTAAATGGTTGATAACGGGTTGATTTCGTGTTGAGAACTCGAACCCTAACCCGACCCACTTAATATTCGGGTTGTGTTTGGGTTTACCCATTTACTTAAACAGGTCGAAAATGCTAACCCAAACCTGCTATTTTCGGATGGGTTCGTATCTGGTTGGCGGGTCGGATTGGTTTTTAGCACACCCTGTGTCAATAATAGCTACCTCTATTTTTCTAGTTAATTACACTTAAATGGATAAAATTTTGAATTTTTTCGGTGAATAATGAACGATATTTCATTATTGTCAAAAGGCTATGTTGAGCGTGGTAGCAAGTTCATCGCGAGAGTATTATTACATTACAACATGACGAGACCATATAGTATAATGTCAATATTAGGTTCCTTTTGGCTGGGGGTATTATGGAAGATTAGATGGGTTACGATTAAGTAAATTAGTATTTGGTAGGAGGATTTAAGTAAAGCTGGGATTTAGTTAATATCTCCTTAGTACCGCCATTAGATATTAGCTAAAGCTTCCCCTCCCCTACCTTTAACTAATGCCGGACATTTCTGGCAACATTAATTTATTTATTAAATATTCAATTCAAAATATGGGTAAATTTGTAATTGAGTTTAATTAAACTTAATCACATCTAAATTATCCAAATCCATTCGAGATCATTATTTAAATTCGTGAATCAAAAAATTTATAGGTGAATCTACAGAAAATACTCATTTATATAAAAAATTTGCAAGTCAGTACCCATGTCAGAAAATTTTTATATAAGTACCCATTTGACTGTGTATATCATTTTTTCAGTCTTGATGTACCTTTTATGTGTGTATTACGTACTACTTCACGCATTTATATGGTACTTATATCGTTTCTATACGCCATCTTAATGTGTTATATGATGTACCATTTCGCACTATTATGTACCACAATACGTTTTTCTATGGTACCTAAATGTGTTACATGACGTACCTTGCGGCAGGACGGGTACCAATGTGTAAAAAATTTATTATAATAGGTACCTACATATAAAAAATTACTGACATGGTACTGACTTGCAACTTTTTATCTAATTAGGTACTTTTCTGTAAATTTCCCAAATTTATACTGTAAAAATCACACGCTCCATCAATTAATACTATATCAGTTGGCGGCTTGGCGCTATGGAAGAAAGAAATAAGTACAAGGACCCAATTGAAAATTAGACAACATGGAACGCCTTTTGGACATGATTCAGAGTTCGCCTTCCTCCCACTTTTTATGGCTCTTTCGTCCGACATGTGACACGTAGCGCACCTACACATTGAAATTAATATTTGATTATTGGTTATGAACTTGACCTTGAAACCATGTCTAATTAATTGCAGCAAAGATATATCCTAGATGCAAGCAAGTATTATAAAATTGTTATATGTACAATCAAGTCTCTTTACCAATAATGTGACGACGAATAGATTCCAACGCGAAAATATCTTAAGATTGTTTAACAAAAGTAAATAAAAAGTTCTTCCCTTTGTGCATGGGAATTTGACACAATTCAACACTCCATCTCTCTCTAAATTATGGTATATACTCAGTATATAGTAACTTGAAATAGATATAACACGAGATTATTATTAAACATAACATACTTCTCAAATCAAGATGTCATATATTCGAATCTTTTAAATCGTCTGCTTAACCCAATTGTCTTAGATTTTCGATATGTGAAATGATGAAATGCCGAAAATTAACGGAGATGTAATTCAAAAAACTTATCATAATTGGACTATACGCTAGGCAATAGAGGACAATGTAGGTGGGCCCCACCCATATATTTTTATCATATATAAATCCTCTCTCTCTTTCTCTCTTACGCTCACTCTCAAGCTTGGTTTCTTTCTATATCGTCTGCTCCAAGTTTCATCCTCCAACTATCCTTTCGTTCATTGCACACTTTTTTCCTATCTGTGTAGCAATGGAGATTTCCTACGGTAATAGCGATTGTGGCGGCGACAGTAGCAGTAATCATAGCAACATCAACGCAGTTATAGCGCCGTTCGTGATGAAAACTTACCAAATGGTGAACGATCCGACGACCAACGACCTACTCGCTTGGGGGAAATCAAACAACAGCTTCGTCGTTTTGGATCCCTTGGATTTCTCCGATAGGATCTTGCCCGTCTACTTCAAGCACCACAATTTCTCTAGCTTCGTTCGTCAGCTCAATACTTACGTAAGAAGGAACGAGCAAATCATTAGTTTTCAGACCTCGTTCTCAATTTATTGCTTTTTCCAATGCTGATAATGTTTGACGCCATGGAAATGGGGTTTTCTGCTTTTCGCATTGCATTTTGGTTTAATTTTCCATTCTTCCTATGTTTTCCCCTTTTCTCTCTGTTTTGTTTCAATTTAGGGGAAATCTTCAAAATGCTCTTCTCTGTCCTAATTAGTATGTTTTGGCTTTAATGCTTTTTGGAGAGGAATAGCATAGTTTTTTTCCGTGTAACTGTGTAGTTTTCTCTGTTTGAACAACTCTGTTTCTTGTAATTGAATTTTCTTGTGAATGATTTATGGCTGAACACTCAATTTGCTTTCAGGGATTCCGAAAAGTCGACCCAGACAACTGGGAATTCGCAAACGTATGGTTCTTACGTGGGCAAACTCACCTCCTCTCAAACATCGTAAGGCGAAAGCATCATCACCAAAATCACTCAGACAAATCCCATCATCGTTCGAATCATCGCCTCAAAGAAGACAACGACGAAGAAGAAGAAGAAGAAGACGAGCTCTTCAACGAAATCATGAAGCTAAAGCAAGAACAGAAGAGCTTGGAGCAAAACCTCGAGTGCATGACAAAAGGCTCGAAGCCACCGAAAAAAGGCCCCAACAAATGGTTACCCTCCTCTGCAAAGTCGCCCAAGATCCCGAAATTTTGCCCCAACTGCTCATGCAGAGGGGGAGATCGAAGCTCCTAAAAACGCCCGGCGAAGATGCTGCAAATAACGGAGAGCAAAAGAGAAGGAAGCTTTCGATTATTAAGAGCGAAGGCGATGCCCTAACGCCAGTTTCCTCGCCCGAGTTGAATTTGGACATGGACCTCCCTTTTTACAGTTCATATCCCCCCTTGAGGTGCCATCTGTGCTTTGATCGTGCGAGGAAATCCAACTATGGAAAGGAGGTCGACGGTCTTTCGCCGATCAACAGCGACATGAATTATTACAGCAATCTAATCATCGATGGGAATAATAGTGATGATAATCCAACCGTTGTGCCTTATCCATTTTCGCTGTTTGATTGCGGGTTTTAGATTGTTAATTGTGCGTTAGTAATTTGTGTTTTGGCTGTTTGTATTAACGCAGTTTGCTATGTTAATCTTAATGTGGGCGTTGGAATAAAATTGTAAAGGTTACACCTTTTAGCGTATAATTACTACTACATTTTTATCAATCTTTGCAAGATCGAAGGCAAAAAAAGATGATAAATTTCCAAATATAGCATCACTGTTGGGAATAAAGCCCAAGAGTCTCCGAGGACAAACCGCCCGAGCAAGCAGAGCTCCTCGAGCAAGAAGCTTCCCGACCGAGGTGTATCCCGAGCAAGAGCAAGCCAAAAGGGAAACTGTCCGAAAAGGAAGAATCTGCCGAGCTGATGGCCGAGCAAGAGGAAGACAGAGGAGAAACCGATCGAGGAAGAGGAGCGTCCCGAGAAGGAAATCTCCCGACCAGACCAGAAGCACGTCTCGAGAGGAAGTTGCTGGGAAGAACTGGAAAGAGCAGATCGTGGGAGAACTGCTGAAGTAGTGGACAACAGTTGAGGAGCGAAAAATACTCCTCACGTCTGTAGTGGAGGAAACCGACTTAGTAGTATAAATAAGTAGTTTTGCAGTCTAAGTAAATATATGATTGTTAGCGTCCAAGTCGAATTCTGCATTCTGTGTCGTTAATTTTAAGAAAAGTGCTTCTCCGTCACTCTTTGTAAATTCTCAGAATTCCCTTTCAAATTGCTTCCGAAAACAGCTTACCAATCCCACACGCAATCCGTTAAAAACAACAAATTGGTATCAGAGCCTATGGTAACGATGGCGACGATGGGAGTTAACGGCGGCCAAATCCCCATACCAAAAACTCACCAAGTCCAATTACGAGAATTGGAGCATCAAGGTGAAAGCGCTGCTCGGGTCTCAAGATGCGTGGGAGGTCGTCGAAACCGGTCACGTCGAGCCAGAAAGAAAGGGGGGTACTCGGCAGCACAGATGAAGGCATTGAGGGAGTCCCGAAAACAGGACAAAACAGCACTTTACATCATCTATCAATCCGTAGATGAAGCCGGCTTCGAGAAGATAGCCGAGGCTACGACCTCAAAGGAAGCGTGGGACACATTGGAAGCAGCCTACAAAGGAGCTGACCGTGTCAAGCAGGTTCGACTGCAAACCCTTCGAGGAGAACTCGAAATGATGAAGATGAAAGAAGGCGAAAGTATCTCCGAGTACATCACTCGGATTCAAGCGATCGCGAATCAACTAAAGAGAAACGGAAGAAGCCTTGACGGATGCCCGAATCGTTGAGAAGATCCTGAGATCTCTAACGAACGACTTCGAGAACGTTGTGTGTGCGCGATAGAAGAATCCAAGGATCTCGAGAAGATGACGGTTGACGAACTCTCGGGCTCACTGGAAGCGCACGAGCAACGTAAGAGAAAGAAGAAGCAGGACTCTCTCGAAGAAGTCCTGCAAGTAAAATTGTCTGTAAGAGAAGACAAGGCATCGGGATGCCAGAATCGAGGGAGAGGACGAGGCCGTGGCGGAAGAGGCTCCGGACGCGGCGGAGGACGCGGAAGAGGAAACCAAAATGATGGAGAAGGACCTGCAAACCAACAAAGTTGGAGAGGTCGAGGCCGAGGAAGAGGCCGAGGCGGACGTTCGAATCGACCGAATGTCGAATGCTACAACTGCGGAAAGCAGGGCCACTATGCCAGGGACTGCTGGGGAGAAAAGAAAGTGGAAGAAAACGCGAACCTTGTCGCGGAAGAAGAAGGGAAGAACGAAGGAGTTCTTCTTATGACGTTCGAGGACAAATACCCGACCAACGAGAAGGTGTGGTACCTCGACACCGGCGCCAGCAATCACATAAGTGGTCAGAAGCATCTCTTCAAGGAGCTAAAAGAAGTGAAAGAAGGGTACGTTTCTTTTGGAGACGACTCAAAAGTTAAAGTAGAAGGACGAGGGAAGGTATGCTTCTCTCGAGCAAATGGAAGAGAAGGAATGGTCGAGGATGTTTACTACGTTCCCGACATGAAAACCAACATTCTTAGCATGGGACAACTCTTGGAAAGAGGATGTTCAGTCGCTATGAAGGATCGGGCGATGCAGTTGAGAAGCAAAAGCGGACGACTGATCGCGCATGTTGAGATGGCGAAGAACCGAATGTTCAAGCTCAACATTGATACCATCCAAGAAGAATGCTTGCAAGTTGACCTGGAAGACAAAGATCGTTTGTGGCATCTTCGCTTCGGACATCTAAGCTACGGAAGCTTGAAGAGATGGCGAACAAAGGAATGGTGCAAGGACTTCCAAAGATGGTTGGAAGCCAGAAGATCTGTGAGGGCTGTGTTCTCGGGAAATTACCGAGGACGTCATTTCAGAAGAAAGCGGAATTCCGAGCAGAGAATCCACTGGAGCTAGTTCACACCGACATATGTGGACCGATGACACCCAACTCTTTTAGTGGAAAGAGGTACTTTATTACGTTCATAATGACTTCTCGAGGAAAACTTGGGTGTACTTTCTAAAGGAGAAATCAGAGGCCTTCGAGATATTTAAGAAATTCAAGACGATGGTCGAGAAGGCGACAAAATCGAACATCATTGCTGTTCGGTCAGACAGAGGAGGTGAGTTCATGTCTGGAGAATTCACAAAATTCTGTGAAGAGCACGGAATAAGGAGATTCCTGACGGCACCATACACGCCACAACAGAATGGAGTGGCCGAACGAAAGAATCGAACCATTCTCGACATGGTTCGATCAATGCTGAAAAGCAAGAGGATGCCGAAGAAGTTCTGGGCAGAAGCCGTACAATGTGCTATCTACATTCAGAATAGGTGCCTCCATAGTAAGCTCGGCGCCCGAACACCACAAGAGGTCTGGAATGGAAAGAAGCCAAGCATCTCACATCTGAAAGTGTTTGGAAGTGTGGCATATGCTCATGTGCCAGACCAGAGGAGGACGAAGCTCGAAGACAAAAGCAAGAAGCTTGTATTCCTCGGATATGACGAGAAGGCGAAGGCATACAAACTGTATGACCCTCTCGATAAGAAGGTTATAGTTAGCAGAGACGTCCGAGTAGACGAAGGGAGTTCCTGGAATTGGAAAGAAGAAGGATCGGAGGAGCAAGAAGAACCCGTTAGTCCCCCATCTACTCACGGGAAAACTCCACTCGAGGAAATGTCCGATACTGAATAACCCAGACAACCAAAGATGCGAACCTTACAAGACTTATATGATTCAACGGAAGAGGTCCATCTTGTTTGCCTCATTGCTGACTCCGAAGATATTACCTTTGAGGAAGCTCTCCGTAACAAAAAGTGGAAGGCAGCGATGGACGAAGAAATCAAGTCCATCGAGAAGAACAGAACCTGGGAGTTGAAGGAACTCCCGAACGGCCATAGACCCATCGGGGTAAAATGGGTCTTTAAGAAAAAGACAAATGCCGAAGGACTCATCGAGCGCTATAAAGCGAGGCTAGTCGCGAAAGGCTACAAGCAACGTGCCGGGATCGATTACGACGAAGTCTTCGCTCCCGTTGCAAGAATGGAAACCATCAGACTCCTGTTAGCACAAGCTGCCCAATTCGGATGGACTATCTTTCAAATGGATGTTAAATCAGCCTTCTTGAACGGAGAACTCGAGGAAGAAGTCTATATAGAACAACCTCCTGGCTACTCGAGAAGAGGAGAAGAAGAGAAAGTGTTGAAGCTGAGAAAGGCGCTCTATGGCCTGAAGCAGGCGCCTCGGGCATGGAATACTCGAATCGATGGGTACTTCAAGAAGAATAAATTCCATCAATGCCCGTATGAGCACGCCCTCTACATCAAGAAGGAAGAAAGAGGTATGATCATAGTCGCGCTCTATGTTGACGATCTCATCTTCATGGGAAGTAGCGAAGAAATGATCAAAGAGTTCAAGAAGGAGATGACCGAAGAATTTGAGATGACCGACCTTGGAAAGATGAAGTATTTCTTGGGTTTAGAAGTCGAGCAACTGAGGACAGGAATTTTCGTCTCACAAACAAAGTACGCGGGAGAGATACTTGAGAAAGGAAAGATGAAGGAGTGCAAGCCAATAGCAATCCCGATGGAGCTTGGTGCAAAGCTTTCAAAATTTGAGGGAGGAGAAAGAGTAAGTGCAACAGAGTACCGAAGCTTGGTTGGAAGCCTAAGGTACCTGACATGCACGAGGCCGGATATCACATACGCTGTCGGGGTCGTGAGCCGCTTCATGGAAGAACCACGCCAATCGCACTTCAAAGCGATCAAGAGAATACTCCGATACGTTCAAGGAACGAAACGCTCGGGCTCTTCTACCCGAGGACAGATGACGCAAAATTGGTCGGCTACTCAGACAGTGATTGGTGCGGAGACGTTGATGACAGAAGAAGTACGAGCGGATATGTCTTCTACCTAGGAAGCTCAGCATTCACTTGGCTCTCGAAGAAGCAGCCAATTGTAACTCTGTCAACATGCGAAGCCGAGTATGTTGCAGCCTCATTGTGCGTCATGCACGCAATATGGCTGAGGAACCTGCTTCTCGAGCTAAACATCGAACAGAAAGAGCCAACCGAAATCCGTGTGGATAACAAATCGGCAATCGAGCTAGCCAAGAATCCGGTGCATCATGAAAGAAGCAAACACATCGATGCCCGATTCCATTTCATCCGAGAGCAGGTGAAGAAAGAAAACGTGAAGATGATTCACGTTCCAAGTCTGGACCAGGTCACAGACATTTTCACGAAGCCGTTGCCGATACCCATATTCGAGAACCTGAAGAATGTGCTAGGAATGAAAGATTGGAAGACCTTGAGCTTAAGGGAGGAATTTGTTGGGAATAAAGCCCAAGAGTCTCCGAGGACAAACCGCCCGAGCAAGCAGAGCTCCTCGAGCAAGAAGCTTCCCGACCGAGGTGTATCCCGAGCAAGAGCAAGCCAAAAGGGAAACTGTCCGAAAAGGAAGAATCTGCCGAGCTGATGGCCGAGCAAGAGGAAGACAGAGGAGAAACCGATCGAGGAAGAGGAGCGTCCCGAGAAGGAAATCTCCCGACCAGACCAGAAGCACGTCTCGAGAGGAAGTTGCTGGGAAGAACTGGAAAGAGCAGATCGTGGGAGAACTGCTGAAGTAGTGGACAGCAGTTGAGGAGCGAAAAATACTCCTCACGTCTGTAGTGGAGGAAACCGACTTAGTAGTATAAATAAGTAGCAGTCTAAGTAAATATATGATTGTTAGCGTCCAAGTCGAATTCTGCATTCTGTGTCGTTAATTTTAAGAAAAGTGCTTCTCCGTCACTCTTTGTAAATTCTCAGAATTCCCTTTCAAATTGCTTCCGAAAACAGCTTACCAATCCCACACGCAATCCGTTAAAAACAACAATCACAAAGGGGGACTTACCTATTATCATCCGCAACGTGGCAGCACCTTTTGAGTCCGAGCCATGAAATATCATGTGAGGAAGGAAAGTGAGATTTCGTGCCTAATACATACATTGCGTTATAATTTCACGAAAAAAAAGCACCAACTGTTATACGTCCCTTTCGATTTATTTTTCTTGCATCGAAGGGGGCATGTTTTCATTTCTTGATTGGGCGAAGCTAAGTCACGTAGTTCTTGTAATTAATCGAGGGACTTGTGTTTCACTTTCTTATTGGGCGAAGCAAGTCCACGAAGTGCATCTAGTTAGTGATGGGTCGATTGAGCGTTGTAAGATGCTCGTTTGGTGGCTTGTCATGTTTTGAAGGGTTTTTTTTTATGCTAATTGGTTCGTGGAACTATTTAAAATCTTGCCGAGATTTCTTGTGAGTCGTTGATATTTCACGGACTTAATATGTTATTTTAACTGCAGATTCCTCTTCTTCTCCACTCACTTAGGGATTCGTGTTTCAAAATATCTAATCTAGCGTCACTATGTATGTCACCTGTTTTGTTAGGATGAAAATATCTGTCTTACATAATATCTTAAGACATTTTTGGTCCGCTTTATGATTCACAATATATTTTAGTTTGCATGATATGCCTAAGCATTATTCGGCGGAAATGTATCAACTTTTGAAGACGATTTGAATTCTTTTTTGCTCTAATAACTAATTTATCCATATTCAATCCATGAATCACTAAGAAAAATTGAATATAAAAGTCAGTCAAACATCAATAATCATCCTAAATAAATAGTGTGTAATCTACAAAATGAAAACAACAAATGAAAACAACACATGAGACCTAACTACATGAAAGTATGACTATCGTAATACATAAATTCATTATCAAAGAAATAACTAGATTGTAGATAAACAAGCCAAGCCTTTCAAAATAGCTCAATAACAAATTTAAAAAATTATGTAAATGGTAAAAAAACATTAGCAATGAAATGGCAATGGTACGATGAGCTCTGTCGTGGTATGCTTACTTCTGTGGTTTTGTGTGCTTTTTGTGTTTATTTTCTTTTTTGTTTTTTTATTTAACTTTATCTAACTTCTATTAATTATGAAGTATTGAGCTTCCTAATTTTTATCTGAACTAATTGTGTATTATTAACAAATAGGCCAAATGAGTAAAAAGGCCAATAAAATAATTTAAGAATGTGCCATAATCTGCATTCTTCTTCCGCACTACACCTAAATCAGAAAAATTATAAATCCATGGTGATTGAAGCTATAAGGTATACATCTATATTCCCATTCATCCCGACGGCCGGGGGTCAATGGACCCCCCGAGCCCCTAGATATAGCTTAAAGCAAGAACAGGGAGATAAAAGTATTTCAGCATTTTAGCGTAATTTACGATACAACTCCAAGTTACATATCCTATTAAAATTTTATTATTACAGCTAATCATATTAAATCTTTTCTCATGATAAACAAATCAGAATTTGGGGTGTGCAACTATTGATGGATCCAGCCACATGCAAAAGTCATGCCTACCAAACGAAGAAAAAAAATATTATTTATATAGATAATAAATTAATGAACGGTTCATATTAAAGGGCGATGCGGCGGAGCCACCGATTTCGAGCAGTCCAGAAGAGCTGAAGATATCTATAAATAGGCTGGGGATTCTTCAATTATATCATCCCACGCAAAGAGAGCTCAGTGTGTGTAGAGAGCGAGAGAGATAAAAGAAATTTATCCGGGTGGATAAGGGTGAGAGAGAGTTTAGTTTTACTGGGTAGTTGGGAATATGTACAAATACATTTCTCGGGAGGGTAAGGGGTCTCGAGTTTGGTTTTAAACACGAATGTTAAATTCGTACGTTGTAATATTCTCAATATTAAAAAGCTGGTGCTCTCCGTGGAGGTAGGCGGTATTG
This sequence comes from Craterostigma plantagineum, assembly GCA_027422505.1. Lineage (NCBI taxonomy): Eukaryota > Viridiplantae > Streptophyta > Magnoliopsida > Lamiales > Linderniaceae > Craterostigma > Craterostigma plantagineum. The sequence goes on from JAPQWV010003112.1 coordinate 23,384, forward strand.
GCCGAACCATGATAAAATAGCATCTTCTCTATCGCCGTCATTTCGGATTTATATTGTCCCGATAAAATTGTCGCGGAGTCCAAAACCAAACTTTCGCTGGGCCCGAAAAATTACCGCTCAACCCCAACAAGTGGTATTATGGTCAAGCCTAATTGATATTCTGAGTATACTCTGTGGTTGCAGCTTTGTCTGATCTTCCACATCAGAAAAGATATCAAGAAGGTTTCGTTACGGGGGAAGCCAGTGTCGGGCCAAACTGTCTAATCTCTGCAAGGATAATGGCGACGGAAAACAGTTTCAACATGCGGCAATTTGATGGTATGGGAAGTTTCAGTCTGTGGCAGAGAGGAGTGAAGGATATACTTGTTCATCAAGGCTTGCTAAGGCTTTGAAAGGGGAACATGCAAAGCCGGAGTAAATGACGAAAGAAGACTGGAATGATTTGTGGTCAAGATGTGTCAGCACAATCCGTTTGTACATTGCGGATAACATTATTAATAATGTTGTTAATGAGTATTCTGCACCAGACTTGTGGCGAAGTTGAAGGAGCTGCATCTCGGGAAAAACTTAGCCACGAAGTTAGATCTGAAGCGGGAGCTGTTGTGTACCGGCTGAAGATGGAGGAAGATGGAAATCTCATGGATCATATTAGCGTGTTCAACGGACTTGTGGATGAACTTATTAAAGTTGATGTAAAGTTAGAGGAAGAATATAAGGCCCTTTTACTTATTACCTCGCTTCCTGATTCTTATGATTTTGGTCACAACCATCTTATACGGAAAGACGACAGTGAAGATGGTCGATGTACAGTCAACTCTTTTTGGCGCATGAAAATAGGAGACGATAAAATTATGGGGATTAATTCGACGTTGGCTATACACGGGGAGAATTGTAGAGGAAGGTTCCACGCCAGGGAAATTGGAGGTAGCAACACATGTTCGAATCAAAAGAATGGCGGGAAGGGCATTGCGTGCTAAAGTGTAGTGAGTCGGGAGACATTAAGAGAAACTGTCCGACTTGGAGGAAGGACATGAATGGCGAGGAAAGTTCCACAACGATGGTAGCAGAAGATTATCTTGGAGACGTTCTCACAGTCTTCAATGATGACGCCGTTCTCAGGATGAATGAATATTAGATTCGGGGTCGAAGTATCATGTTTGCTTCGAGAGAAATTTTTTTGATACGTTCACATAGGATGGCCGCAAGGAGAACCAAGTGGGTAGGACCTGAATTCTTGATTCGGATATGTGTAGCAGGTACAAAGAAGGCCAATGGACGTTCGTGGTAATTACGAATGGGTTACTCTCAAACAGACTCGCCAGAATGAGGCTTGGAGAAAAGGTGTTGAATGAGGCTGTAGGGAGAGAGAATTTAATGGGTCCAGCCACATACAAAAGTTACGCCCCACCAAACGAAGAAAAAGAAAAAAAACACATTATTTTATAGATATAAACCGGGTGGCTAAGGGATCTCGAGTTTGGGTTTAAACACGAACGTTAAATTTGTACGGTGTAATATTTTCAATTTAGTAAAGCTGATGCTCTCCTTGGAGGTAGGGGTATTGACCGAACCACGTAAAAATCTCGTTCTCTATCGCTGTCATTTTGGTTTTATATTGTCCTGATAAAAATTGTCGCGGAGTCCAAACCAAACCTTGCGCTGGGCCTGAAAAATTACTGCTAAACCCAACAACTATGTTAAGAAACCGCCCCACACCGCTCACACTGCCCACCTCACCGCACTGCCTCGATTTAACCAATTATTGTGGTTTTACTTCGAAGTATCAAACCCGTGCACCATAAGAAGGTTCGGTGTAGAATTTTGTGCAAACCGCACCTAACCAAAACCACACCTTATATTAATATTTATAACTTATTTTATTAATTATATCTCACTTTTTGTACTAATATAACGTTAATTGTAAATTAACTTAAGTTTTATATTATAAATAATAATTAATAAGATCGAACGTATTGGTGAACAATAATTATCGTCAAAACATATATAGTTCAAGCGCTTAATAATAAATTGCCCCATTAATATCAATTAACCCCATATTCGAACTGTCCATATCTACGATTTGGTTATTATGTATCATTTGACCGACTATTTAAAATTTAAGTTTCAAGTGCTCTTATAGAGGATCTTGAATTATTTAAGATTTCTATTATTGTGTATCAGGTTATAGTGGAGAAGCAAAACTTATTTATTTATTAATTTGACATAGACTCGCTAAATGATAGCATAACTGTTAGATAAAATATAAGTATTTTACTTATATCAGTTAAAAACCGCAATCCCCACTGCAAACCGCTCAAAACTGCCAAACCGCATGTGTGATTTTATTTTTAGAAGCCACAATTTAATTTTTTAAAAAAAAGGATATCGAATATGGCAATGCGGTAAAATTGCTTAAAACTGAAGCATGCACACCCCTAAATTAGGAATGGAAGGTCCTCGCGTAGAATTATATCCAATATCCTGCAATAGCAACTAAATTGAGTAGAAATGGACTAACCACATTTATTCCGATCGTTTGGGGCCCAAATACCTACGATTTTTCAATCAAGAAATGTCAGTAATCAACTAATACATAGTAATACATTATACTATTAATTTTTTCAAAAATACCATAAATTTATTATTCAGTTACATATAAGGGATCAATACCTCTAGACTTAAAGAATTTCAGACTTACTTTGTCAAGAATTTTTTCCATTGCACACTCCATTAGGGTTTGCAAATGAATCGAAAATTTTGTTCCAATCGTGGTTCGATTCGAAAATCTAAGATTCGAATTCGGATATTTCAAGATGGCCAGATCTATCGGGAAGGGTGGCTCCGACCTCTAGCTTGGAGCGAAAGGCAAGGCAAAGTACGGATATGCTGAGCCAAACCAAAATGCTTCACAAGGCCTTCTTATAGCTTGGCCAAGCATCCTCCCATGTGCCTTAATGGAATCTCGCCCATGCTTGGTGGGGACAAAGGCAGCGAATAAGAATAAACATACTTTTATATTCGAATAATATCTGAATACGAATAAAATATCACAATATCCGATATGAATATTTATCGAATAGTTCCATTCGAATAGTTTAATATAGTTCAATAGAAATTTTACTATAATATATGAAAATTCAATAAAACATTTAAATATACTATATTATAATTCAATATACGTTTAAATATGATTTATTATATTTCAATATATTAAATATAATATTGTTTATATTTTATTAAATAGAAAAATAAAAGATTACTTTAAATACAAAAATTTGATATTCGATTCGAATATTTGAGAAAATAATCGAAATTCAAATAAGAAATCAGTTTTATGATTCGATAAAAAATTTTGAATATTCGTATTCGTATTCGACTGTCATCCGAATACCAATAGAATATTATAGTATTCGACTCGATTCGATTCGTTTGCATTCCTGTCCATCATCATAGTCACATTCATAGCGTACTGTCGGAAAACATATTCAGATAGTAATCTCAACAATATGTCTTTTTCGACCAAATTACTCCGATTTTTGTCTAAATTTGCATCATTTCGAATCTTGTTTATTTTGTGTCTAATATTAAACTAAGGGTGTTGCTATTGGCCTTTTGGGGTGAAAATAATGTAAGAATTTGTAAAAGCTATTATATTAATTCTTTTTCTTTCATTTTATTCAACAATAATTAAGTTCTCTTCATTAACTCGTTGAATTCATAGTAATTGTGCTAATGACATTAAATTCTTCCGATGGGACCCACTCGTTCCAATACTAACATGTTAAATTAATCTACACTTTTACATCTTCTAATATTAATCAATATTGATAATTATTTTTTATAAAAATAAAATATAATATAATATTTCTTTTTACCATAAACAGATGAACTTGAATAAATGTAGAAATAGCAGCGGTTAGGTAAAGATAAATATTAAATATCTAATATACGTAATCCGTAGTATAACTAGAGTGCATTGTCTTTATATTTATTTGTTAGTACGTTTCATATAAGAAGATAAAACGCTTAGGGCATGATAGTCGGTATGGAATACCCCCTCAATTTACACAATATTAAAACATTAAATAAAATATTTTATAGTTGTGACATTGTTGATGTTCTTTATTTTTTTTTTTTTAGTTTATAAATTACGATTGCCTAAGACAAATTGCTTAATGTAAAATATTATTACTACCTATAGAGTATGACAAATAGCAAACACAACATTGGTAGTTTATTTTTTTAAGAAAAAAAGCATTCCAATAGATTAAAATAAAACACATAATATAAACCATTGTCTAAGGGTTAATATATTAAAACACTGGCTTGTAATTTGTATTATAACCTTTGTTTATATTTTTAGAAGTTATAGAATAACATATGTATTCCTGACCAAACCAATAATGGTATGAGTTTCAATATTATCTAATATAGTAATAGATAATATTGGACTCTTAAGAGTTGAGATCGAAGGCTACCTTGAATTGATGGTTTTGAAAGTTGAAGAAATCACTAATAAATTGATCGTGTAAATGGTATAATAGGGTGATAATAAATAAGGGGGTGTAAATAGAATTTTATGGGGTGGATATATAATTTTCTCGTTTCGGTCATCAAACAGTCGAAAAAAACGGCTGACTGCCGCTTTTCTCTTCGACGTAGTGGCCTTCTCTTCAACTTTAAGTTTAGGAACTCTACACTCGGAAGAATAGCGCCCAAATCTCACACAATTGTAACGCCTAACTTTTGATTTATCATACATTGATCTTGAGTTACTTCGCCCACGACCTCCCATTGAGTTATTTCTTACCTTCAAATATTTCGTTTTCGCCAAATTTTGTTTCAATTCATTGTCGTTTTCGTTTATTAATATGACCGACCACATGATTCTTGTCGCCAATTTAAGCTACGTGTTCTTTGTTTTGCGTTTATTGTCGTGTGTCTACGGCCAACGACCACATGATTCTTGTCCTAGTATATGAGACCGAAAATGCATTAGAACGGTTAGAGCAAAACATTGACACCACTATGCAAAACCGACCAGAGATGAAATTCAATTTCGTATGTGTGGTTTCCGAGCCCTTAGGCGCTGAAAGCGCTTAAACTCGGGGAATTTCACGAAGATCAAATGCACGTGTATGAACTACATTCATATATGAATATAGTTGATCGGTTTGCTACTTACGTAGGGTTGCTAGACACCGTGAACAACGGGTAGCACATATATTAGGAAATTCCACCTTGACTTGATTCATGTTGATTAGATAGATTAGATTGCATGAAAACGTAGGAGTAGTTCATCCCGAGCATGTGTCTTGATCACGTCGTCGTCAATTGCTCCATCATCATCTTTTTATTTGTGTCAATTTTATTATTTACGTTTTAACTCTTTGATCAAATCATTAAACTATAAAAACTCCGTTGGTCTAAATTAGAGTTAGAATTAATATCTTAGAATCAATCGAAATGTCTTCGTGGATCGATACTCGGACTTCGTCCGTTTTACTTGCACGACTAGTACACTTAGCCGTCTTGAGGTTTTTTATGAGCGTCTATTTCTCAGGATACTTTGAAAATACTTGGCGTTGTTTTGCACGAAACAACACCAACGGCGAACTTGAACGAGTTATATTATGAACAAGAATTTCTCTAGGCTGCTTGTGTTTTCATTGAGCAAAACATGGGTTTATCACACCCGTTAGCTTTCGATCCGACATTCGTGTGCGCTCACACACAAGTTGGCTGGGTTTGCACCCCCTGCACGCGCACGCGAGCGGCACACATGTGATAAATATTAGCTATTTTATTTAAACTAATAAAATCCACCTCCATATATAAGGTGTGTCAAACTAAGTAACTTTTCAATGAGAGATTCTCACTTTTATTTTCCCTCCAAATAATTCACATTGCAAGCCCAAACTTAAAGTTCACCACCTGATTTAATCATTTATTCAATATATCGTAATAAAATGATCTTTGTATATGAAAAGTTGAGCTGACTCGACTAAAGCTCGACTCGAGCTCATGATATCAAGCTCGAGCTTGCGAGCTTTATTTTGTAAAAAAAAAACTATTCATTTTTATTTGGGAAGAAAATTAAAGTTCGACGAGAACTCCAAATAAGATAAAGTTTTAGCTCGCATAAAAAGCTCGAGGTCACGAGTTCGCTGTAAATAACATCCAACATCGTCTTTATCAATGACCAAATAAAAAAATTCAAATGCTTAAATTGTATTCGAAGTAACATAGATTGCAATGCAAACAATAGATAGCGCTAAAAAATACTGCGTAGATTGTAACGGTCAACGTTGATGGACTAAAGTTAGTAAGTCTGAATTTTCGCCGGCTTAGCTGTCACTCGTAAGTTTGCAAGAAACAAATCTCACGTGAGCTCTTTGTGCGCTATTTAATTATTCACTTATTTTAACCACGTAATTATTCCTTAACGCCTCACATTAGCAATGCATCATACTAGCACCCCACAAAACTTGTAAGAACTAGTTTTGATCAATCCCCAATTCAGCCTGACATGTTCACATTGAATTTATTACTTACCGTCACCTCTATTATTTCAATTTCGTAATTGTTAGAAAATATATGAAAAGCATCGAGATAATTTGCTCACAGTCACAGTGAAGAAACATGGAGTGATTGAAAAACTATAGGACGATTCGCATTTACTAAAACCTAAAAACAAAAGTATAGGGACCTTTGTCTAAATAAAGGAGAAAGGAGGAGGAGAAACTTCGAGGCAATTTCCATCGTTTCGAATCTCAACCAATCTTGACCGTCCATTTCACGAGATCTGAAACCCTAAGGTCCACCTTGCGTCATATTATTTCATCCTCTTTGACAAGTCAAGAGAATTTCTCTGCCACGAAATCACGGCGAAATTGGCTCTCAGGAAGAGGATAATTCAACAGTCTATCGATCTCTGAATCGACATTTGCTCTTCATAGTTTCACCAATTTTGATATCCGAGTTCGACGACCGATGGGGGATTTTGATACGGCGAAATACGTTGGCTGGGAAGAGGTCCTTGCGTCGGGCGAGGAGGGGAAGCGCGAGGTTCGGTATTTTTTTAGGGATGCATATGGAAAAGACGATTTGATTATTGTCGGAAAGGAGAATAGTTGGAGGCACATGTCTTATCGCTTTGTGATGAAGGGTTACCTAATTGTCATAAGAAGCTGAAGTGTCGTGGAGATGTTGTCGATTGGATTCATTCGGTTGTTTCAGGTAACTTTGGGATTCTGTGATGTAACTTTTTCTTTTCTTTCTTCGCGGGGAAAGGATTTGATAATCTTATAGGCTTAAAATCGATTTGTTTTTTTCTTCCTCAATTCTGGCTTCTCTTTGGATTCATGTTGGAATTCGTTGCTTTGGAGTCTAATATCCTGTCTCTCTATTGCTTATGCGTGTCTTTGTCTATTATTCCTCAGAAATTTGAGTTGTGTTGGTGAATTTTGTTTTTGAGATTGGTTCCGGAATTCGAAGCTGGGCGTGCTTTCTGAATTAGTTATCAGATCTCTTTTAATTTTTGTTGGTAAAATTTCATCTTTTAATTTTTTTTGCATCAATGATATGCCAAGTAATTCTTACCTATTGAGAACTTGCTTTATTTTCCCCTTCTGATAATACCTTACGGAAAAATAATTGCATACATGATTAATTCTTACCGGTCAAATTTCTTTGCTGATGATATATTGATAAATGTTTTATATACTGTTTAAAAATACACGGGTGCGTTTTCTAGTAACTTATTTCCCTCTCGTGTTTTCCAGGAAATCAACCCAGTGGATCCATTGGGGAATTAGTAGGAGATATGGATCCCAAATTAAAAATATACAGCAGTAAGGTTAGCTCAAAGCAATTTTTTTCCCTATGTTCTATGCATTTGAGGTGCTGAATTTTATCTTTCTTAAGAAAGTGTCTTACTCAATCATAGGGTGTCAAATGCAGAACGTAGGTCGGTGCATCAATGACATCCGGTGGTTAGGTTCACCATGGGCTTGCCGAAAGAAACAAAGACATTTTAAGTCGTTCTGTCGCAATGGAGTTGTAATATCTGTAAGTATTTGTCTGCATTGCACTATATAACTGTTTCCGATGATACTAAACTTACAATTTTTGTTCGATTAGATGCTCATATAGCTTCATCATTTCCCTGCCTCGCAGACGCAAGATTTTGTATATGTTTTGGCTGAAGAAGGCGAAAGGCTTGTTGCATACATAGAGGACTTGTACGAAGATTCCCGAGGAAACAAAATGGTTGTTGTACGATGGTTTCACAAATCTGATGAGGTTGGCTTTATATCATCTCATAAATCAAGTGATAGAGAGATTCTCTATTCTATTTGTCTTCAAGATCTCAAGGTCGAATGCATTGATGGACTGGCAACTATCCTCAGTCCGGAACATTATGAAAAGTACTTCAGCAAAGCAACAACGATGGGGTTAATGCCTTTTGTATGCTTAAGAATGTTCGATAATGATGAAGTCAAGCAATTTGATATCACAACCATTAAGGGATATTGGAAACAAGAGATTTTGAGGAAAGCTTCTTCATTAGTAAATGAATCCTCCGATGACGATTTAATGGTGAACGGAATCATTAGTGATGCGGTTGGAGATAGACGAAAGAAAAGGATTCGATGCGAGTCATACCCTAACCATATTGTTAGAGTTGTTAGTCCCGATAACACAGAAGAAGGTCTTGGGGTACAAAGTTGTACAGAAAATTTTCTGAATTTTCCCTATGCTTTGCCAGATGATACTTCATCATCGTCTTCATTTCAGTGTTTAACTATTGGTTCCCAAGTTGAGGTCCTCTCTCAAGATAGTGGCATTAGGGGTTGTTGGTTTAGGGGACTGATTGTGAAGAGGATAAAAAATAAGGTTAAAGTGCTATATCAAGATCTCAGAGATGCAATTGACAGTACAAAGTATGTAGAGGTAAAGTGACAGTTTCTTTTCATTTGTCGTTCTATATTCAAGAGGTGCACTTTTTTGGATATCAACCATTCTAATTTTACACTTTAGGAGTGGATCTCGGCATTTCGTGTGGCATTACCTGATGAACATGGAATGCGGGTCCTTGGAAGAAGAATGGTCAGACCCTGTCGATTATCAGACAAGGTCAAAGGTTCTTCCGAGGTTGATGTTGGTAACATAATTGATGCTTGGTGGCATGATGGTTGGTGGGAAGGAATCGTTGTGAAGAAAGAATGTGACAAAGGCTAATTGTCTACTTTCCCAGGTGCTTTTTTTGTTTGCTTTATTAGAACATGTTATTTTTTTGCATGTAAATACAGCAACTTTCAACTTTTTTGGCATAAACTATGTGCTGAGTATGATTTTCCGTTATTTTGCAGGGGAAAGGCAAGAAGCGATATTCAGTTACGGCGATTTGAGACACTCAATGGAATGGGTTGAGAACAGTTGGCAAAATTTCAAGAAAAGGCCAGAACTTGTCCCGAAGCTATCTGGGCATGGAGCAGATACTGAAGCAAACAAAAGCTCAAATTCCAATCCTGAGCATGCTGAAAAAGATCCAATTTCTCTAAAACGGCCTCGAAATGTGATTAAAATACGTCTCTCCAAAAATGGCATTAGCAACCTACCAAGAGGAAATGACATCAGAGATCTTCGAAACGACGAGCTTCTCTCTCGTCTGCGATGGAGATCTTCTGGGAAGAAGAGAACGAATCGAAGGCCTGTCCACACATTGCAAGGTGAAGCTAATAGTGCGAGTCAGTGTCGAAGAAAAGGGATTGTCGATGAAATTTTACGTTGACTCATCTGTAATGTTTGACACAGACAATTGCAAATACGCTGGCGATCCTCGCTTTAGTTCATCCGCTGTCACAAACTTGGTGATGTCTCAGTGATGTTTCTTTTTTTTCTTCTTTCTTATCTCTCTTTGTAAGTATTTCTTTAAGTTAATGAAAGAGTAGGTAATAGTAATCTTTCCTTCTTTTCTCATCTGACTTAAGTTTGGGGAAGAGCCTGGCTTGAGAAGTGAACCATGTCTCATTGTATTATTGTATATGTTGTATAAAATCATCCAAAATTCAAATTGATATATAAAGTCAACGTGAGTTGCTATCAGAAATAGAGAATTGTGGATAAAAGGAGGAAAATAATAGCTGATTGTTTTTTCACATGATTCCACTTGGTACCCCTGTGTTTTAGGCTTTTTCAGCTGGTGCCCAAAGTTATTTTCAATTCCGGTAGGAGCCCCTGTATTTAAGACTTTTTCAACTGGTACTCAAAGTATTTTTCAATTCCAGATGGTACTCCTGTGTTTAAGGCTTTTTCAACTGGTAGTCAAAGTGTTTTCAAGGTAGATACACATAACTTAAAACGTCGTGATTTTAAATGACCAAAAACGTGATTTTGTTGTAAATTGCTAATGTAATTCTAGAAATGATTAAAAACGATTTCGAGACCTAAAAATCATATTTGTAGCTTTTTAAAATCACGACGTTATATTGTAGGTGTTTCTGTCTTGAAAACACATTGGACGCCAATTGGAAAAGCCTTAAATACAGGGGTACCATCTGAAATTAAAAAAATATTTTGGGTACCAGTTGGAAAAGTCTTAAACACAGGGGTACCCGCCGGAATTGAAAATAACTTTAGGCATCAGCTGAAAAAGCCTAAAACACATGGATACCAAGTCGAATACCCCTAAATTGAAATTTGAAAGCCTTTCATATTTATTTGATTATGACAGTTTTGGTCATTCTAAATTCAGTTATTACAAAAATAAGGCCAAGGGGGAATTGGGTCCGAACTGGGCTCGCGCTTTTCCATTTTGCTTTTTCAATTTCTGATTTCCACTCTTTATATAGCTCTATAATCTATTCCATTCCATTTTGCATACGTAATAAACTTTTTTTTTTCTGCCCCCAACTTCGAATCTGAGGAGAGCCGACGTGAACACTTACGGTAAACCATTGTATCTTCTTTGCTTCATATTCTGTAATCGCACTTCGGATTCTTTCAAATCTGTTCAGATTTGGTGCTTTTTGGGCGCTCAGGTGATTGGTATTTCGCGGATCTATATTTTCTTTTTGTTGGACTTTGAAATAATAGTTAAGCTCGATTCGGTTCTGTCTGCTGTCTAACATGTGATTTGTAGATATGTAGTTAACACATTCAAGGTTGGTTAATAGATCTTTCTTCGGAGTTCAACTCATGTATGCTTTTGAATGGCACAATTATATTTGAAAAATAGGGCTTAACTTTTGTGGTGTGAGGGGTCTTTTTCTTGTTTTCTGGTCAATCTCTTCCAGCCTTATAATGAAATGCTGTTTAATGCAGTCCTTTGTGTGAGATCGAAGTATGAGACTAGTGTGGGTCATAACTTTTTTCCTTGCTGAACTTGAAAAAAAGCATTTTTTATTGTTCTTACAAGTGTTCTTGATGAAATTTTGATTTATAGGGTTAGTGGGTTACTGATTTTGTTTGCAAAATGGCGATGGTGGACGAGCCACTCTATCCTATTGCTGTACTAATAGATGAGTTAAAGAACGATGACATTCAACTACGCTTGAATTCCATACGGCGACTTTCCACCATAGCTCGTGCTCTTGGTGAGGAGAGGACTAGGAAAGAATTGATCCCATTTCTGAGTGAGAACAATGATGACGATGATGAGGTGTTGCTTGCTATGGCTGACGAATTGGGAGTGTTCGTTCCATATGTAGGAGGAGTGGAGCATGCTCATGTGTTGCTTCCTCCACTCGAAACCCTTTGTACTGTGGAAGAGACCTGTGTGAGGGACAAAGCCGTGGAGGCTTTGTGCAGAGTTGGATCACAGATGAGGGAAAGTGACGTAGTTGACTCGTTTATTCCTCTTGTCAAGGTGTGGTATCATCTTGATTGCAACTTCAAAATTTCTCTCTAGTAATTCCATTGCATGCTAAAATAATGGATGTGTCTTCATTTCAATAAATCGATGGTGCTGGTGCTTCTTCATCAAAGCACTAGCTCACAGTTTTTAAGTTTTATATCTCCTATTTTCCTTATAATTGTAGAGGCTGGCAGCTGGTGAATGGTTTACAGCTCGAGTTTCAGCCTGTGGACTTTTCCATATTGCTTACCCAAGTGCCCCGGACATGCTTAAGACAGAACTGAGGTCAATATATGGACAATTGTGTCAAGACGATATGCCAATGGTTAGAAGAGCTGCTGGTACTAATTTGGGGAAATTTGCTGCAACTGTGGAATCTACTTTTCTTAGGGCTGACATCATGTCTATGTTTGAGTATCTTACACAAGATGGTAGGTGCATTGCTGATATTTTGCTATGATTGGTAATTGTCCATAAAGAAGGCAATGAAGAGATATAATTAGAAAATGTGAGGCGGGATACTGTCTCAAATTATCGAGTTGGCAATGCATCACAATTAGAAAACTTAATTGTATATATTAGGAAGGAGTTTTTGGAGAAGCCTGTAAGGCAGGAAACTTACATGAGGTCGTAAATTGCAAGAACTAAAATCAATCTGATTTATTTCCCTTCGCAGATCAGGATTCTGTTCGCTTACTAGCTGTTGAGAGCTGTGCTACTCTTGGAAAGTTGTTGGAGCCTCAAGATTGTGTTACACATATTCTTCCTGTAGTCGTCTACTTCTCTCAGGTACGATCTCTGTCTCATTTTTATCTGATATTTCTTCCTGAACGTGCTACAACGTGGGTATTGTTTGATTGGCTTGCTATTTGCTTCTTGTATTATAAGGATAAGTCTTGGCGTGTTCGCCACATGGTTGCCAACCAGTTGTACGAGCTGTGTGAAGCTGTGGGACCTGAACCTACTAGGTACCTTTCGTGAACCGAGCTATTAACTATTTCTTTGTAGATTATAAACTGGTTTGCCTTTCTTTGTTGAGTTTGTGTAGTGACGAAGAATTTGGAATCTATGATTTTCTGATCTGCCCAAACTATGATGATATCAATTTCCGTTGATGTGTTAATTTGCTGAATTTCAACCTGGACATCCTAGCTAGTGCCTCCTTTTTCTCATTTTTAAATGATTGTTCGCGGTAGACTGATTGAAGTACAAACTACTAATGTGATTCAACGACTCTCCAGTTCATTCCAACTGAAGTCTTTTTATGTGATTATGCTTTTGAAGGACGGACTTGGTACCTGCTTATGTGCGCCTACTTCGCGACAATGAAGCAGAAGTGCGAATAGCAGCTGCAGGAAAAGTCACGAAATTTTGCCGTATTCTTACTCTCGAGCTTGCTGTTCAGAATATCCTTCCCTGTGTTAAGGTAGCATCCGTTCCGTTTAAAATTAAGCTTGAGCTTATCAGGAATATAAAGTTTTGTAAGAACTACTTAATCCTTCAGTGGGCACCCTGACAAAAAGCCTTCTTGTATTGCTTCCAGGAATTGTCTTCTGATTCTTCTCAGCATGTGAGATCTGCTTTGGCCTCTGTGATCATGGGAATGGCTCCAATTTTGGGGAAGGTGAGTTCATAATTTTCCTGCAACAGATTGAAATTAGTACTGTTATGCATAGATTTATAATAAGAATGCATATCCAAACAAGTGGTATGAAAATATTTCCCTGACTTTATCATTAGTTATAATCTTATATCTTGGACCAGTGTTTAATTTATTCTTGCCTTTTATTTCTGATAATTCTACATCCCAATCACTGCCTAACATGAATTTTCCCTCCACTTTATAATGTAGGATTTAACCATTGAACAACTTCTACCGATATTCCTTTCCCTTTTGAAAGACGAATTCCCTGATGTCCGCCTCAATATTATTAGCAAGCTGGATCAAGTCAACCAGGTCTGAGGCGTTTCATTCGATTACTATTTATCTGTGCTTGAATTCTATGCAAACTGATTCCGTCTTTGGTCAACATGCAGGTTATTGGGATTGATTTGCTCTCTCAATCTCTATGCCAGCTATTGTTGAATTAGCAGAGGATAAGCATTGGAGGGTTCGCCTTGCAATCATAGAATATATTCCTCTCTTGGCTAGTCAACTTGGCGTTGGATTTTTTGATGATAAGCTTGGCGCTCTTTGCATGCAGTGGCTACAAGACAAGGCAAGTATTTGTTTACGGACTCACCTCGTATAATATTTGAAGGAAATTTTACAGCTTTTTCTCTGGATTTTTTTGACTGGGAAATTTCTGTATGAATCAAAACCTTTGTACAGGTATACTCTATCCGAGACGCCGCGGCTAATAACTTGAAAAGACTTGCTGAAGAATTTGGACCAGACTGGGCAATGCAGCATATAGTTGATCAGGTTTGTCGTATAAAATTAAGAATTTATTTTTACTCATTAAATCGCAGTTGATACGATACCATGAGAGGCCTTTATTCGTCCGTACATTTTATTTGCAGGTCTTGGATATGGTAAACAATCCACACTATCTTTATAGAATGACTGTTCTTCGTGCCATTTCACTACTGGCTCCTGTAATGGGCTCAGAGATAACATGCTCTAAACTATTGCCTGTGATTGTCACTGCATCAAAGGACAAGTAAACTCTCTCTCTCTCTCTCTCTCTCTCTCTCTCTCTCTCTCTCTCTCTCTCTCTCTCTCTCTCTCACGCACACAAATGCATTAAGCAAAATAAAATCTGAAGATGTTTTGTTTAAGTGCATGTATTGTTTGCATTTTTTCTCCAGGGTGCCCAATATCAAGTTTAATGTGGCTAAGGTGTTGCAGTCCATGATCCCCATTGTTGATCAATCCGTGAGTATAGCTAAAATATCTACTCATTCTTCTCCCTCTTTTCTTGTTTTTTTAACCTCTAAATATATATTATATATATATATATATATATATGTATATAGGTTGTGGAAAACACAATTCGGCCTAGTTTGGTAGACCTTGCGGAAGACCCCGACGTTGATGTTCGTTTTTTTGCCAATGAGGCGCTTCAATCCATTGATCATGCGACGATGATGAGTTGAGCAAATATTTTTTTCCCATCTAATTTGTCATACATTGTTCGTAAATCAGACTCTACTGAATCATGATCTAATGTTGTAGCTACTCATCTCACAGTTTGAATCTTGAGTGATTTTTATTTCGTTCCTGAATCCTCCTAATGCTCTAATGTTGTTTCATTTCAAACGTTTTGTTGATATTTAGGTAACCTAGATAATTTAGTTCAAATGGATGGCATTACTATTGTCGAACTTAACCGGTAATGATTAACTTATGCCTCGTGAAAGTCAAGATATATTCTGAGAGGAAAAAGAAAAACTGAACTCTTGTAAAAAGTCTATCATGCATTCCATGTTAGATATCTATCTATCTATCTTCTATTATATGAAAGGCATAGGGCGGTTAAAACTGTCAATTTGACCTGCCATTTTATTTCGCAATCCATCTACAATTGCAATTTAATTAATTTAATAAGTTATCATTTTACTTTTAAATTTTTTAGTTATTGTAATTCTACCCCAACACATTAGTTTTATTTTATATTTTTTAAAAACTATATTTCATCAATCAAATATTAAAAATTATAATATCAAAATTGAAGTAGCATTAATATAATTATTTTTTCAAAGCACACGCATAAAGTGGGTGGAAAGTACTAGTATGTATAACTCGAAAAAGGTATGACTTTGTTTTACACAAGACCAGCCTTTCACGGTCTAAATTAGAATACAAATATAGAGAGAGATATATTATGGATTTACTTCAAGTGTATATTTGAATTCAAGTTCCATCAGAAGTTTAATTTAAGATTTAAGCCCAGTCAGAAAAAACTTTAGTTTAATGAACTTCATTCTGTAAAATTTAGAAATAATGACCTAACTTAAAAAAGTGGTATAAAAGTTATATGAACTGGTATAGGATGATCATTAACTGGTACCGGATGATCGTTTTGTGTTACGAAATTTCAACATATTGTTATTTCAGAGCAATGAAGTGGTTACTGCAGAAATCGGGTCCTTAAAGCTAAATTTTTTTCCTGACAGAGCCTGAATCCGAAATGAAACTTTTGAGGGTACCTGAAATGAAAGATCCCCTTCATTCAATTCAAAGAAATAACGTATAAAACAACTGCAAATATCTGTAATCTGTCAATCGGGTGAAGATCTTTCACCCAAGAAGAGCACGAGGCTCATAACCTACCACGAGTATAAGATTCGACCCAAACTGGATTTAATGGGTGCAAGTTAGGAAAATAACTCTTCAAACATACAAAAGAATAATATTGTTTTACTGTGCTAGAGCATTCAAGACCATCGTCTGAAAATTATAGGGATTTAAATTAGATTCATACTCCCAACAACATTATATGATCTCAATCAATAACAACCTCACTTGTTGGCTCTTAAAATTTAAAACTCAACTACTATACATACTACAACAATACAAAACTTGTCAAATTCGCATTAACTCGGCGCATTCAATCAACACACAACACACAAACACAACCCATGTGTAGTAGTGGGACCCAACCAAATTCACGAGACAAGCACACACAAATACACTTAACCTAACCTCGTCTCTTCACCCATTCAATTCAATCCCCCACAAACTACATGCACAACACCCAAACAAGGACCTAAAGAGAAAACCCTCAACAATCATTGGGCCAAAACGAAATTACCCCATTCTTCAGGTCGTACCCGACCCTCGTCCCCTGCTGCTGCACGTTCCCGATGATCCCAATCCCGACGAGGTCGGCGCGAACGCAAAGCAGAACGTCCCTTTATCGTCCACGGGAATCAAATAATTCTTCGCCGGGAGCGCCAGCTCGCTCGACCCGTTCCCGAACCTGAACGCCACAGTCGGCACCTCCACGCTCCTCCGCCCGCTCAAATCGTAGCACGTGTCGAACAGCGCCACCCCGTCCGCCTGCCCCAGTGATCTCGTCCCCCTCTTAAAGGCATCTCGTAAAGGCTCGTACGCCTCCGTCGGCAGCCTCGTCACCGCCGTCCCCGAGTCCAGAATCACCCCTCCCTCCCCGTTCTCCCCGAGCGCAAACACCGAGGGCAAAATCGTCAGTTCCACTCCCCCAACCCTAATCCCACTCAAATCCACGTAGTAGAACGTGTCCAACTTAGGGTTCTTCACCATGCCAGCCACCGTCGCCGCCCGGCCCGAGCCCGGCCCGCGGACCGGGCTCGGGCCGAAGTCGAGGGTGGACGCGGCGTCGGAGTCGCGATCGACGAGGCAGTAGGAGAAGGAGTCGGCCCCGACCTAGCGTTTGGACATAATCACGTTCAACATAGTGGATGATTTAGTCAAATTCTATTTTGGTAGGGAAAAGAAAATGAAACCGAAAAGGAAAATTGTTGTCATGTTTGGTTGATTGAAGAAATCGCTAAGGAAAAGAAAAGAAAACAAAATATAGTCAAGTTTAGACCAAGAATTAAGGAAAACCAATTTCCTCACCAAATGGCGAGGAAAAACGAAGGAAAAACTTACTAAAATCATTTCTCTCATATTTTGTTTTCCACAGTACTTTCTTCGAACCAAACATAGTGTTAGTGGTTTAATTAGGGTTTATTGTCTATGTTAGCGTCTTAGTGGAGTAATGGGTAGTTATTTTTCTATTCTTCGAACCAAACTCTTGTTATCTTTACGTAATAACACTATCACCTGACGGGGGAAGGAGAGAGGGCCTCCGCCGAGCCCGAGTAGGCCCGCCGGCGCCGACGAATAGGCCCTCGTTGTTGTGGCCGCAGCCGATGGCGACTCCGGCGACTTTTCCGGCGGGGTCGCCGGAGCCTGCGCCGGAGAAGGTGATGGTCTCTCGGACAAAGTCGCCGACGGTGTACGAGCCATCGCCGTAGGAGACCTCGTAGAGGCACGTGTCGTTTCGGCACTCGGAGACGTCGAGCGACTGGCACTCGCGGGTCCCGCACCCCGAGTGGGGAGAAGGTGGCGGACTTGAGCGGGTCGAAGATGGGTCCGCCTGCTGATAGCAGTCGGCGCAAGGCGAGCACTGAACCCAGCTCACGTCGCTGCCAGTGTCGAGGACCATGTACGACTGCTGGGCCGAGGGCTGACCTATCCCGATTCGCGTGAAGTACTCTCCGCTTCCCTGGCTTGTACCTTTACGGGGTTTTGAAATTGATGATGGGAATCAAATCAAGGCGTCAGGAGATAACAAAATAAAAATGACAATTCAAACCTAAAAATTAAGCAATTTAGGAACATTATACGTCGGAAATTTAGAGTACGTTTGGTATGCGGAAATTCGGTGTGGAAAAGAAAAGAAATTGTGTTATGGTACAACACGCGAAGCGTAATGAATGATGATACGATGCGTATTATTGCATATTCCTTTTCTTTTCTGCTTTGGATTCCGCATACAAACGGATATTAGATTTTGTCTCAACATTGCTATCCGTATAATGTCCCTAAATTGCTTAATTTTAAAATTGTTGGTATAATTGTGCATCAAATAGATGCAAAAACCATGTCAAAGTGAACTTCACACACACACGCACAAACCTTGAGCTAAATTCTGTGTTGAAGGGACGGACATAAAACAAATTTCAGGCATTCAAGATTATTTTTCAATTCCCAAAATTTAGTGACAACTTGGTTAGTGCTAGAAGATGGAGGAGATTAAAATCCTCTCAGCTCAAACGGAACTCTCAAGCATAGAGCTCAACTCTAGTGAAAAAGCCCACATAAAATTCAGACGCTAACTGATGTCTAGAGGTTGATAATAATTATTATTATTACCTGAAATGACGGGCACTTGTAATTTTTGTCGTCCAATTCAGCTTCGACGGGTTTCAGATCTGCTCTTCTGATGCCGAAAGTCTTCAGATCTATCCGAGTTTGGATCGATTCGACCCGAGCCGAGTCGCGGGCTAAGCGGGTCAATGTGAGGGCTTTGTAGTCTTTTTCTTCGGGCCCGCCGTGTACGGACACGCGGGAATGCAGCTGAAAGGCGAAAGGTTTCGGCGAGGTATGGCGTTGTACCTTTTGCTTGGAGGGTAGTACGTTCTGGGCTGAGCTCTTGGAGAACAAAGCCTGCGTTTTTGAGATTGTGGAGGAAACTTCGAGGACGGTGGTTCTTGAAAATACTTGAATGTTGCAGAAAATGGAGATGAATGCGAAGAGAGTGTAGAGGTTTGCGATAAATCTCGCCATTTTTCTTTAATCTTTCTTTCTTGGGAAGGAAAGGACTGATGTCTGTGAATTGAATTGAATCTCCTTGTAATGTGTGGTGGTGTTAAATAGAAGGAGGAGGAGATTGAATTATTTTACTTACCCAAAGAAAAAGGACGAAAATAATAAAGATAGATAGATAGATGAGGTTGTATGTAATGAAGGGAGCTTTGAATGATGGGATGGTGTGACAAAATTTAATGTTCTTTTTTTTTTGTATTTGGTTAAGGTATTTTGTTCTTAGATTTGCAGTAAGATTTTGGTGGGAGTGTATCGAGTCATCGAGTGTTGTAATAAATGGTTTCACTCGCTTTGCATGAGTTTTTTTTGGGTGGATTAGTGTCGCTTTCATGTAAAGAGAGTCTTGTCCGAGTCATATTATTGTTTTGTGAAAAGTTATTCTAGTTGGATTGTGAAAGTATGTGATTTCATTGGTTTGTTGCTTCTCTGTCTTCTATTATTTTTATTTTACGAGGTGTTGAAGGAAAAATTTGATGTAAAGAAATATCTTATACGAAGTCCTGCTTTACGGATGGGTAGAAATTGAATGAGTGAGTTTCGAAGACCAAGTATGATTATAGTATGACCTTTTTTGGGCAACTCGTTATATTATTTGTCATCATTTTATTAGTATTATTTTATTTCTTCAATCCATTGTGCAAGAACTTGTGCAACTTGCGAAATCATTGCCGTCGTCAATGGCTTGAATACCATAAAGTTGTTGAAGCTCAAGGAGTCTTTTCTTTAGATGGCAAAACTAACTTGCTATTAATAAAACGTCTTTGGTAACGATTATTATTATGAGTATTATAATAAAGGAAAGTTCACGCTTAAATACCAAAAATATATATAAAAAAAAAGTGTCGGTTGGTTGGTGGTGTCCTATCTTGATATAAACCTATAGGAGATAGAATCCAATCTGCGCATTGTAAGACGTAAACATTGGTGTCTAAGTCATTCCATTGTCAATATTTTTTATACGTAGGTACCTAGTAGAATAAAATTTTTACAGATAGGTATGATAAGTTCTGATTTTACACAAATATACACTCGTATAAAGTGTGCTATATATGTATTTATCTTTATATCATTCAATATTCTATGTTTACATGCATATTCCATGTTTTGCAGAACCAATCAAAAAAAAAAAGAAGAAAATCCGAGCTGAAAAGAATACATCGAAATCAAGAATGCAACTTGCATTATTATTAAAGATCACAAGCAATAAAAGAGCCCGTCAACAATCTACACTATCACACCCTTTTCCTAGTTGGGGTTTGACAAATATTATTAAACTTTGGGGCCCTCTAGAAGAAGTGAGATCAACTCTGGCTAAAGATCGCATGCAAAAGTCTCACATTGGTTAACATATTCAAAGAGAAGATCATGCATGCAATCTTCAAACATGCGCATGACCAACCCACCCAATATGACTAAGGGACAAGAAAAAAAGTCAACTACTACCATTATTTATACAAGCATCGATCGAGCAAACAGGAGGAGGATAGAGAGTTGGAGCTAAGGCCATTACAAATAAAAAAAAGGCAGCTTACGTGAGCTTTATTCTCACACACATCCCACACATAATATCACTCACACAACAGTCACTAAGCCACGACGCAGCTACCTATCCACACTTTACGGGTCAAGAGGACGGGAGAAAGACGTGATTCGCTGGAACGACGGGAGAAAACTGGGCCGACGCTTACGACTCGGTTATCGTAAGGGACGAATTTTGTATTTTTATTTAGACGTTGGCAACGATGCTTTCCTTTGATTCGTCGCTGTTGTTATCTTTTAATATGCTAGCGTAAAATATTGCGTGATTGAGGCCGTGTTAGGCCGTATTATGACTACGTGATAATGCTGTTTTTTATATTTAATTATATGAGTCGAGTTATATGTGTCTTATGTTTGGGTTTAATGCTTGCGTTTGTCCGATCAACATACGCACGATACTTGATGGTTTTATGAGACGGACGAAGTGATTAGACCGGTTAGAACAATAAATATAAAGCATCACGACGTAAAATCGACCAGAGATGGAATTCGGTTCGTACGTGTGGTTTCCGAGACCTTAGGCACCGAAAGCGTTTAAACTCGGGGAATCTCACAAATAGTAAATGCATGCATAGAAACTACAGTCCATATACATATAGGGATTGGTTCTCTGTCGCATAGGATCGTTATTGCGGGACAAACGAGTAGCGATTAGTTTAGGAATTCTACCTTGACTGAGCTCGTATTGATTATTTATGATTAACTGCGTGAAGACGTAGAATAATGCGTGCCGAGCATGCGCCTCGATCACCTTGTCATCAATCGTCTATTTGTTTTAGTGTTTATTTGCGCTTTTATCTGGTTTGAATATTTTTAATATCAAAAGTCATAAAATTCTTATTTTATTAGCTCTAGTTAAAATTAAATTTTCAGAATAATATCTTAAATTAATCGAGCTGTCCTCGTGGATCGATACTTGGACTTCTTGTCCATTTTATACTACTTGCACACCTAGTACACTTGCTAGTATTCGAGCGTGTCAAGTTTTTCGGCGCCGTTGCCGGGGACAGCGGTATCATTAATTTTAAGTTTAATTCCGAGTTTAATTTTAGGAACTATTTTTATAAATTTTTTATTAGCATTATTATAATATATAGATATATTTTTCTTCTAGTAGAAGCGTTATTATTATAATATTAATATATTTTTTCATTATATCTCATCATTTTATTTTTATTTTAGTACTATTATTATTATTATTTTTTCGTACATCACCAGTTATATATATATATATATCTAAAAAAAATATATTATTATTTTTATTAGTATCATATTATTACATTATTATTTTTTTGCAGTAGAAATTATTATTTTTTTCTTAATATTATTATTTTAGTATATTATAATTAGCATTAATATTATTATAATCATCATTTATATTTTTCTTACTTATATTTATTGATATTATTATTTATCTAAGTCATCACTACTTTATTATTATTATTATTATTATTATTATATTATTTTTACCGGACTTATTTACGTTGATTTTTAAATCCTTTGTAGAAATATTATTCGTGCATGACACGAAGCTCATATAAG
>JAPQWV010003113.1:0-45621 GCA_027422505.1 Craterostigma plantagineum
TCTCCGCACTTCGAGCATAGGAAATGCAGTCACAACGCTCTGATCTCAACGATAACATCAACCCTTCTGCTACGAAGAGCTGTTCGCCTGCTTCGCTTCGAAGCTCTCCTCTTCATCTTCATGAAGCTCACTAAATCCTTCCTCAGCCCGGCGAGATCTGGGTCGGCCGCGTGACGGCTCAAGCGCCAGCCTTTCCTCCTCTCTCAGCCGCCGTCTCCGACCCAACGGCAGCCTTAAATCCGCCGGCCAAGCTTCGCCCTTTTTTTCGGGAAGAGAAAAGGATGTGCTTTTGAGAACCCTGAGCCATCTTCTCCCCTAAAGTGACGTGCATTGGCCAGTGAGAGTGAAGACCAAGAAAAAGGTCAGGGGTCAGCAAAGTCGAAGCCTTTCGAAGAGGAAGTTAGCTTCAGAAAGATCGAATCTGACGCGGTAATAACCAGGAGTGTCATCTCAAAGCGTGGTGGTAGTGCGGCGGCGCACATTACGCGAGTCAGGAGAGTTTGTCTCATAAGAATCAGAGATTTCACTTGCCTGCCTCCATATGCGAGGCTTTGAGGGACTTTAGTTGCCTTTTCCCATGTATAGTAGTAGCAGCAGTAAGGTTCTTGCTTCGGCAAGGAAAGTGCGTCGATAGGGAAACGCCGGCGGCAGTGACAGAACGGCTGTGGTGCTGTTTTTACGAGGTGGTTGGTTTCTGTAAACGACGGCGAAAACGGAAGGGAGCAGAAAGATCGAGCTAGTGGTTGGCGGCGGCGGGCGGCGATGATGATGAAGGGCAGAGAGTTCTTGAAAGTAGCGCTGGAGTCTCCATGAGGAGGAGTTCAAGGAGGCACGTTTTCGAGGATATTGAGGTTAAAGACGATGTAATTGAGGTTAAAGGTAGGAGCTTTGAGGATGGGGAAGAAAGTGAGGCGAGGGTCAGCATATGTATCCCTCCAAAGAACGCTCTTTTGCTGATGAGGTGTAGATCTGATCCTGTGAAATGGCTTCTCTAGTGAATAAGGTTCAGTTGGGATGCTTCAGCTTGTGATATGGAAGACGATGAAGCTTGTGCTACTGTTGCATATGAAGTTGAAGAAAATGTTGAAGTGGTCACATCTGATGGTAAGATGAACAAGTCTTGAAAGAGACGTCGAAGCATCCCGCGAGGAGATTCTTGGTCTGAAAGACGATGAAGCTGTTGATTGTGCCATCGCCGAAGAAAATCGAAGCGATTGTTCGTGATTCTGTCGAAGCAGTAGGCGAAGAGGAAGAGATAGAATCTAATATGTCTTCATTCGAAGCCCTTTTAGACCAAGAAAGTGCAGTCGAGCACTACGAAGATGGCTCGATTCAAGGGAAGGGAGGAAGACGCACAAGACGAGCCTCTAATTCACCGCCCATCATCTTCTTCATCTATCGAAGAATCAGACGATGAAGAAGCAGAAGAAGATTGTTTTAAGAGAGCCATTCAGTAGAGAATCCGTCGCCCGTCTCTGAAGAAAAGCATCAGAGAACAGAGGATTCAAGCTCAGCTGACGACAAAGTTACGACCTTTGCCTACAATAGCAAAACCTGAAAGATCAGAGAATTACACCGAAAAAGAAGAAAACGAAAAAGAAGGGCAAGAAACAAGCCCAGGATTGCCCGAATGCCTGCTTCTGATGAGTGGCGAGCCCAAGCTATCCATGGAAGTCTCGAAGGAAACATGGTTTGCAGCACGGCTTTCCTTCGATGGCTGCCCGAACGCCCACGAAAACCCGCCAGGCCTTCCAACTGCTGCCATCAGCAACTGCCCGACAAGCCCAGCAACTGCCCATCCCTCCGCCCGAACCCTCTAACAGATTCCAAAGAAGAGAAAAGGAGACTGCTTTCGACGCCGAGCTCCTAGCACCAATGGTGAAAGAACAAGTCCCTAGCGAAAAATCGAAGCAGTCCCTCCCAAAAAGGAACGACCCGTTCGTAGCAGCAGCGGTGAAAAGGCTCGATCTTCGTGCACGCTTCCCATGGCAGCTGCTGCTTCGATGGCTAAGATGATAGAGAATAAGCTGGTGTGTGCAGTTGGGTACGAGCCATTCGTGCTGACTCGTGCAAGTCCGAGCCCATGAGGACCGCCGCGGCTCAGCTTGTGCCACAGAACGAGCCCTGCTTTTGGAAGAATGCGGTCAGGAAAATGGAACCGCCGCCCGCAGGGCGGCTCCACTCGGGGTGGGCGGTGCTGCTGGGTGGGCTTCTGATGAACCATCCCTTTTGGGCAAAGGGTTTTTCTAGGGCATTCTCAGCGTGTGAGAAAGAAGCTTAGCAAGTGTGCAGAGTAGTGTGTTGTCTGTAATTTTCGTTCTTTCTTTCTTCGCTTTGTCCTCTGTTCAGTTTTGGGTTTGCATCAGTTGTATGATATGCTACAGTTTTGGATATTAGTTTCTTTCCTGGTGGAAGATTTCCCTATTAAGCTTTTCCTTTCGTTACAGAAGCAACTGAGAACGAGCTCACAAATGAAAACTACAGATTCTTTTTCTTACAAGGCAAACTGAAATGCAAATCCTTGCAATTGCATTGCACCAAAGCTAGCCATGTGCTCTGCGCTTACAAAAGGGTTTTGAAAGCTGTAAGGCACATTCTTTGTCACATGCGTATTGTATTTATTTATGGTTTGAACTATAAAGTGGCTGTAGATATTATAATTTATAGTAGAGTAGACCGAAGAACAGTGCAGACAGCCTGGTATTTTTCGATGGCATTGTTTGTCGACTACTACGCAGAAATCAAGAACAACATGTGATGGTACAATACGAAGGTCCTTACACACAACATTTGAAAACATAACAATTCTTTTTTTTTTATCATCATCGTTTCCTATTCTGGTAAGTGTTCAAGTGTATTCAATCAAATTGCAAAGTGGGATGATGCCAGCAAGCCAAGCCAACGTTAAGAAGAAGGCTCATTGTTATTATGGGTCATTATCTTTTTACTCAGACCACTGAGCAGAGAGCGAAACAGAGGAGGCTGGAGATGTAGTATAAATATCTTACATAGACACAATCAAAAGACACAAATTTCGATTAAATTTGGTATTTTTCATCAGATAAATTATGGGGCTGTCGTACAAAGAAGCTGGTCAAGAATTGGCTGTGAAAACGACTCGTTTGTTCTTCGCTGCTTGCTTCTAGCACGTTTCTGATATTTGGCTGTAAGCATTTTACATGAACTAACGAAGTGTTCTTCAATCTCAAGTAGTTGTGGTGCACTAAAGAAGGTTTACATAATCAAGAAAGAAATCATGAGTAAGAACTATAAGAAGGCGTTGTCTAATATGGAAAGAATATTGCATGTCTTTTTCCCCTGTGTAGTTAATTACGTATGACATGAATAGCTTCATGCCAATACACATTGCACACGTAAATGTATTTTATACTTTTGTAATCAAGAGCCATTTTGGGAATTTATGGGAATAATGATGCCACGTGCCAATTTTGAGTTTGATATTAAATATAATACTTGCTACGCTCTACTCGATCTTTATATTGTTTTAGGACACATTAGATATTATAAAGAGATCCACTCCAATATCTACAAGCTAATGCAGTTACATAACAGATTCGATTTACTATACATAATATTCCATATCATACATATATCATAGACAAAGACAACAAAAAAATTACATCAGATCTATCTCCAAAACCTTGCACCCTTACAACAACATCCCCTCCACAAAAGATAATAGAAAGAAAGAGAAAAAATAGATAAACAATTAAAGCACAACAATATCCATAACCCTCGCATTCTTTTTGTCCGCCAACTATAAGCCTAAGATCGACTACTCGATATTTCGAACCTTAAGACGCTTACATTGCCTTAAGACGTCGTTGAATTGTCGCTCTTCGGTATAGAAACTGACGACTGAAACAGAGAAATAAGATCAGCTTCGCTGCTTGCAGCTTTGGCCGAAGCAGCATCCATCTTCAATCCTTTTCACGTTGTTGCTCGCCTGCTAAGCACTTCGTTTTCCTTCTTTTCATCTTTCCTCGAAGTTAGCCAAGCACTCGTCGAAAAACAAGGGATCAGCGTCTGAGAATATTTTGCGCACATTCAGCGTTAAGCTCCTAACAGCTTGGTTCCAATGGCCACGCGCATTTTTCTCAAGCGCTGGGAGCAATATTGGGAGTATAGCCTTTTGGTTCATAGTCGTCAGATTCCTTACTTGGTCGTTGTTCCATAGGAAGAGCGCCCTTTCAGCTACCTGTGAATCCCCATTCTTCGCTTATCAAACATAGAGAAAAGGTAACTGCAACAAAAGACTTTATAAACCGTAAGCATATAATTACCTGAAAATGTGGGCTGTTAAGACAGCGAGCAATCTGCCGTGACAAAGGAACCATGCACCGCTGGAATTCAGAGGGCTGGTTGCTTCTAGAACTTCCTCTAATTCCCCGAGAACAGAACTGCCTTAGAGCTGTTAGTCAGGGCCAGTACTTTAAAAGTCCGCGAATCACTGTGTCCGCGAGCTTAAAGTCTTTTTCCACGAACTGAATGATGCAATAAGATAACTGCTGATGATAAGCAGACATGGATTTTGGCTTGTGAAGGGGAATTAATGCGCGGACAAGGAAGAGCTTGTGTTCTTCCTTTAAAGGCAGGGCAAATCCATTATACTTCCTAATATCTCCAGCAGCTGCGCAATTCCGTTGTGGTTTTCTGTCTCGAAGACGAACTGATAGAAAACGTTATTGATTGCTTTTCTGATGAATGGCCTGTGTACCATAAACTTCCCATATATACGGTGCAGTATTGTCTTTAAGTACTCTCTTTCCCTCTGATCATCAGAATCAAAAAGTTCCAGCAACCTCAGCATGAAAGAATGATCGATGTATCTCTTTGCAAGCTTTGCATCGGTTTCTGACGAAGTCACAAACCTCAACAGAAACTCGTACACAACTTGAAGGTGCGGCCAAGCAAGATCCATGCTCGGCTCACAATCCTCGGGATCATAAACATCGCCCGACAGCCTTCCTTCGTGATTGGAAGAATGCAACGACCTAAACAAATTTGCCGACACCATTTTTGTGATCTCTTGCATTGCAACCTCATTGAATTTCGTATTCGCTGAGGATACGTAGTCAACCAATTCAAGCAGCATCTTTCTCTTAACATCTTTCTCATTTAGATTGGAGGTGGAGTCGGTGAAATCGAAGACCACTGAGCACAAATTCAATTTCCGGATGAAAAGGTTCTGCCTTTCAGAGCTAGAAGCATCCCTCAAATTCGGCAACGACTCGCTCGCAGCGACGTAATTTATCTGAGGTGTGGGGCCCACTGAAGGTGCCGATATTCTTGATTTTGCGGAGGTATTTATCCCATTGCTATTGGAAAGCGTTCCCAAGTTCTCGGAATTCTTTAACGGTCCGCCGTTGGTATTACTATCAACGCCATAAGCGTACGACTTAGAATTCAGGGAGACAGCAGCTGGGACATCATTACCGTTGGAATTTCCCTGAGGTAGCTTGGATGATTGCTTCCTCGGAAGCTTCCCCAATATTTGCTTAATCATATTACAGGGAACCCCAAACCCTAATTCTACAAAACAAAGAACAAATTAATGCCGCAACAAATAAAATTAAGACGCAAGACATTGCATTCTACAGAAGGACACGCAATGCCAAAAACATATAAACTAGCTAAATCGGAGGACTTTCCAGCTCCAGGTTGATTGCATCCATACAACTCAATATTTTTCGGTACCAAAATCATGAAACACAAGCCAACTTACGAGATCTCAATGCGGCCCAGGTAACAAACCAACTGGTATCTCGTTTTGTGGTTGTTAAAATATTGATCCCTCATTAAGATCCTTCGCATTCGAAACCTTGCTCAATCGATCGATGGGTTTCAATCTGTTGAAACCCTAACTTCGAAAGAGGGAAAAAAAAAGGAGGGGAGGAGATTGAGGGCCACAAGGAAACCCATTTTTTCGTTTTAACCAAATTTAAGGCTTCGGATATTTTAATTTTTTATAGCACACACATTGCTCGTTAAATCATTAATAATATTGCAAGAAAATTAGTTATTTTCATTTATCGTTATTTGGGGAAATTTCTGAATAACATACGTAATAACGAGAACTAATTAAATGCATGCATGCTTTCCCCCTAATTTACCTTTAATCATTCAATTATAAACATAAATATTTATCATGATGTGCAATTGTGCATAAGATAAGAACATCAACTTCTTTGACATCTGAGGCATGGAGTGATTTTTAGGACAGTGAAAACTTGAATGCGATGAATTCCAAAAAAACAGAGCAAATATCGTATCGATCTCCCTTTGAAAAACCATAAACAAGAAACGTAAAAAAAGATGCCAAGTACGCTAAAGAAGGCGATCGGCGCAGTCAAGGACCATACGAGCATCGCCTAGCCAAAGTCTCGAGCTTGTCCAGCCTCGAAGTCGCCGTCCTCAAAGCCACGACCCACGACGAAACCCCGTCCGGCGAGAATCACGTCGCCCAAGTCCTGCGCGTCGTCTCCTCCGACAAAATCCACGCTGCCGCGTGCGCGCGAGCCGTCGGCAAGAGGATCGGAAAAACCCGCAGCTGGGTGGTGGCGCTGAAATCCCTGATGCTCGTCCTCCGCCTCTTCCAGGACGGAGACCCTTACTTTCCGAGGGAGGTCCTCCACGCATGAGGCGCGGCGCCAAGATCTGAACCTCTCCACCTTCCGCGACGATTCGAGCTCCTGCCCATGGGATTTCACGGCGTTCGTGAGGACGTTCGCCCTCTACCTCGACGAGCGGCTGGAGTGCTTCCTCACCGGAAAGCTGCAGCGGCGGAGGAGGAACAACAACGGTGGGTCTACGCAGGCGTACGTAAGGTCGAGGAGCAAAACCAGGCTGGTTGTGGAGAACGAAGCTGTGAGGGGCTTGAAACCCGCGAAGGTGCTCGATAAAATGTCTCACTGGCAGAGGCTGCTCGATCGGGCTATTGCCACGAAGCCCACGGGCTTGGCCCGAAACAATCGTTTGGTCAAATATGTCTGTATGCGATTGTCGAGGAGAGCTTCGAGCTGTACAGAGATTTATCTGATGGTCTCGCTCTTGTCTTGGACAGCTTCTTCTACATGCAGTATCAGAACTGTGTGACGACGTTTCAGACGTGTGCGAAGGCAGTGAAGCAGTTCGAGGAGCTGGCGGCTTTCTACTCTCTGTGTAAGAGCATAGGCGTGGGAAGAACCTCAGAGTACCCGAGCGTGCAAGGGATATCAGAAGAACTCATGGAGAAGCTTCACGAATTCTTGAAAGATCGATCTTCTTTTCTGCCCAGTTTGAAACCCACGACAGAGAAGCTTTCGCCGCTTCCAAGGTCAAGCCGGCATGAGAGCTATGGTGGGCAGTCGTCGGAGTTCTCGGCCACAAGCGTGGGATTTCGGGGAGGAGTAACTCTGCCTCTGAGTTTGGATCGTCGCGGTGTACTTCTTTGGAAGATCTGATGAGTGCCGCTGAGACTTTTGAAAGGTCCTTCGATATCGATCGATCTCAAAGCAGATTCGAATCATCAGGCCAATACAGCTTCGTGCAGATCTATGCCTGCTTCGAATTCTATCGCCGATCTTATGTCGTTGGAAGATTGGTCAGATAGGGATGAAAAAGACGTTGCTAAGCATACTTGTCAGAAAGATCAATTGAAGGGAGTTTTGGAGACTCAAGAATCTAAGAGTTGGGAGGATGTTTTGGCTGAGATAGCACCACCATTATCATCATCAACATCAGTAAGCGCCTGCAATGCTTTCCAAGAACGGAGACAACCCATCAGAGACATCATGTCAAACACCTTTGATGCATTTCCAGGGCCTGCTAAAACGGATCAAAGCACTTCTTTAGGCGAAACTGCCTCACAGAACTGTTGGGAACTCGTGTTGTTCGAGGCGGTTCAACCTCAACAGTCAGCGACGGCGAGTAACGGTTTTATCAGCCCAACAATCGTCACTACAATCCGTTTCTTGAAGATGTACTTCTATTGCCACGATGCCAGAGCCACATTTCAATCCACTCCGACATTTTCCGCGCATAATCAGAATCAGGCGTTAGCTTCAGGGGCAAACCCTTTTAGCGCCTTCGCAGGCGTAGATCAGCAGAGATTGTTACTGGAGCAACAGTTGTGGTTGCAGAACCAGAACAAGATCATAGCTAAGCACATGTAGCAACAGTATCGATTCAAACGAAAAAAAAAAACAAATTGTACTTTTATTGATCGAAGGGAAACATGGATGGAATCAAGCTAAGCTACTATTGTGTGTTTGCTTCTGACTTCTTTTAAGCAGTAGCTCATTAAATAGAACCGTTGCCATTCCCTGGACCTGGCGGTGCAGCAGGTACGTGATTCTGCTGCTGAGCCATCAGCGAACCGAGGTTGAACACATTTATCGGCTGCAAAACAGTATAAAAGGCGGCAATTAATTTAGCAGCCGCTCAAACCCTTGCCCTTGATTGAAAGATGAGCAACAAACCTGTTGGTTGCTTTTCTGAAATCCATGGAAGCCCATGCAGTTAGGGCGGCGGCTCCATGCTGCTCGGGGAAGCCTGAATTTTGCAATTGATTTTGATAGTGAAGCATCTGAGCTTGACTTTGGATCATTTGAGCTGGCTCATTGTTGTTAAGGCCTGATCGACTAATGGCAATCGTGAAAGACGCATGAGGTTTTGCATCGCTGGAAGCGCCTGTGCCCGACTAAACCAACTCCAGGCAGCATCACCGGCGGCATCCCGCCTCCCATCCACAGAAACTGATGAGGGTGAAAGTAATCTGAGAATCTTTCATGTCTCTTTCAGGTAAGGATATACCGAAATTTCCATACCTGAAGTTGTAGTTGAAGGGCTTTCATGTATTCGATCGCCTCGTCCAGCATAGATGCTTTGTCTGACTGTAGTAAAGAGGGGATGGATGGTTATGATTAGGGATCGCCGATACATTTCTTTTCTGGGAAGAATGTAAGATCTTTACCTTGGTCGAGTGAGGGATGAGCTCCTGCAATGCCTTCATCTTCTCATTAATCCTATCCCTGCGTCTCTGCACAAGATTATAGTCTCCGGCATATTCAGAGGGATTGTACAAAAGGCAGGTTTTTTACGACATCGTACGAATTGTAGTTACAAGTCATACCCTCTCGGAAAGATTATGCACTTGAGCTACACGGGTTTTACGAGCTGATCCACTTTTCTGGGACGATTTGTTTATTGCAGCAGACTCCAGCTCGGTAGCCTATCAAGAATTGAGAGCAAACCTTTTTGACAATATAAAAAGGTAAGAATCTGCCTTTAGAGAAAGAGTGAGCTTATAAGCATCGTACTTCGCTACGTTGTTCAGATTCCTCCACGTCCTTCATCTTGCGTTTGAGCCTATTGGTATCTTCATCACTAGATCGTTCGTTAGTCTTACAGAAACTACTGCCCGAACCATTGGAGGACGACGTATTTGCTCGTTCAAGGTTCGCGCCTCCTGCGACCTCGTGGCCAGCTCTCATGCTCCTAGCAGAAGTCTCATCTAACGTTCTGCTATAAAGGTTACTGCTCGACGCCCAACTCATATCGACGTCGTTTGTAAGAACCTGATTGCTAGCACAATGACTCGATCCAACTGTCATAATCGTCTGCTCCCGCCCTTCCTTACGACTGTTTCTTTCGATGGGAACCTTCTGAAGATTTCTTCCACTGCTTGTGCTGATTCTCGCATCTGAAGGTTCGAATCTTGGAGGTGGTTGAGGCGTAGGAACACCACAGTCAACCTTGCTGGGCCGGGCGGTTGAATCTGTGGCAAGAAACTGCTGCAAAACTCCTTGTCAAAGCACACATCAATGGGGGAAATCAGCCCATGAGACAGTTTCACCGTTAAGGATGGGATTCTCGCCGGGCTGTTGATCTTGCCCGTGGTGAAGCTGCTGCGGCGGATTGCTGGGAGGAGCAAAGCTCGGTTTTTATTGTTTTGGGTCTGCATTACAAGCTCCCCATTTTGCCATAAGAGCTCCACCAAGTCATTGTCTGATCTGCACAAGGATTTGCCACACACACACACAACGAATCAACGCTACCGAAAAGAACAGATGAACATGGTAATCTGCTACGATCCATCTCATATTTTTCTCTATCAGTCATAATATTGAGATCTTAATAGAGTTTTAAGAATCTTACGTGAAGGGTTTCTTTTGGCCAGGCAGAGGGGAGTCAAGCCCAGTCAAGTTGTTCCAATCAGGAAAGCAACTGTCCATTGGTCAAAGTGCTGGCAATGATGAAAGAAAGATAGTAAGTGCTTTTCTTTCTATTATTTGAATATGATTAGATACGACCAAGAAACAGTAGATTAGTAAGTGCTTTCTATTATTTGAATATGATTAGACATAACCAAGAAGCAGCAGATAGTTTAATCATATTGTTGGTACTTTTTTACTACAAAAGGAAAAGGAAACATGCGTACCTTTCAACTAGGGAGTTGCAGAACACCACTGTTAGAAGGAATCCAGTCGACAAACTTAAAAATCTCTGTTGGTTATAAACAAATACTGTATCTAACTCTCTCTCTCTCTCTCTCTCTCTCTCTCTCTCTCTCTGGTTAATTATGAAAGGAGAAATCAAGAAAAATCACAACAGTGAAAGGTAAAGTTTGGTTCTTGGATATCATAAAACATAGATCTGCCTAAGCAAGATATATACTTTCTGCTTCTCTGTCGTTGAAGAACCATAAAAAGAATGAGCACAGAGATCGCTCAATCATTACTCTCGCTCTTGATTATGACAACAGAAATGATATGCACAGACATATAGGTGGTCTTTAATGAGGGGCAGTTCGTTGTTATTCCCAATGCCTCTCGAAGCCATATAAACAGTGGGGAGTGACGTCAGCTCTAGCCCGCCACGTGGCGTCTTTGTGGTGGTTAGCTTTTATGCAATCTTTATCTGTTCGCTCGCTGATGATAGGAATATGATCTGAAAACGCCAGCCCAACTTGCCACGAGGGAATAGGATGTATCCTTTCTTTCTGAGGATTGAGAATCAAACTAAAAGCATTGCTGCTTTTATCTTTTGACGTCTTGTCTGAAATTAAATTGTGAAGCTGAATAAAATCGTGTGGGTACAGATATCATGGAAGCCGCCATCTATGACTCATTGCAGCATTAAAGAATCTGAATCTGCTTATCTTCCCACGCTGTGAAATTATGCTTCCTTTTTTCTTGTTATGGCTTCTGATAATAACACTTAGGTCCATGCAAAGATTCGATCTTGGGCATGTCCGATTCAATAATAATACACATTGCCGAGAACAACATTCTCAGTGGCTGAATGAAAAAGAAGACAGTTATGCCCAGCCCAAGTGCAGAGCTATGTTTTTCTTCCTTCTTTTTTTTTTCTTTCCTTTGCTGATTTCCCAGAAATGTGTTGTGAACCGTTTAAAGGATCAGCGATTTCTCTGCTGATTTAAGCCACTCTTCAATTATCAAGAGTGAATCTGTGCAAAGAAACTGATGAGACAAGGGGCTAAGAAAACTGGTAACTGCATTTTAAACATTAAGTCATTTCTGCCAATACAGTTTGCCTATGCCAGAACATCTTATCTAATATTGTATCCTTTTTCTTGTCTGTAATATACACAAGCAGAAAATTCGAAACATAGTTTCCGAATGATTCAAAACAACCAATGCTTCTTCCTCTGTGTTCTTACGGGAACCTCTGCAAACACATACATCCACTTACTATAATTCAGTAGACAAGGCAAAAACTATGAGCAAGTGTGTTATAAGATCTGTTACCTCCAGCTTGGTATAACGAATTGTAGTGAACTTCGCTCCAAAAACTTAGCCACAGCTCTTCCAGAGCAAAAAGAAAATGAAACTAATTCTTTCATATCATTAAGGTTTCGATCGATGTTATCTAGCGTTTGAATGAGACATACCTCTCGAAGGATTTCTGTTATTGGGTAAAATTTCAATGTAAGAGGTGTCCCTAAATGAGGTGACCAGACATATTTTTGCTTCGAACTACACCGAAAAACAGAACGACTAGATATCAAATCAGCCGCCTTATTACACAGGCAAAGATAGGTCGGGCTTAGGGGATGGATTTACCCTGTCTGCAGCAGCTTGTAGAGTGACATGATCTCCCCACTCTCCAAACCTGTAGCAGTAGTTTTTCAGAATATGTTAATGATGAAATATTGAAGCTATGCTTGTCTTAATATTGATGGTAAGTAACCACCTACATATTAGACCTTTTCATCTTTCTCACATAGCGTCTGTACTTCATGGGGACGTAACCTTCGTAGAGCCTTCTGTGGCTTTTCAGCTGAAACAACGTAAGTTGACTTTGGTAAGAAACTACATAAGCTACTAAGGCAAAATCAATAGTAGCTTCTGAAAGGGAAGCATACGGTAAGGATATCAATGAATCAGATGAATATAACATTTGTACCTGTTTTGCAACTTCTTTTCTTACATATTTATGGTAATCGGGATTTTGAAACAGCTGATCTGCGAGGGCCCGAAACTATAAAAGTAGCAAATTAGTTACGTAAGAGGAACTTCGATGATTGTAATGACACTATAAATGACAACGACC
Organism: Craterostigma plantagineum; assembly: GCA_027422505.1. Taxonomy (NCBI): domain Eukaryota; kingdom Viridiplantae; phylum Streptophyta; class Magnoliopsida; order Lamiales; family Linderniaceae; genus Craterostigma; species Craterostigma plantagineum. The sequence goes on from JAPQWV010003113.1 coordinate 12,577, forward strand.
CACCAAGATTGCTTCATTACAAAAGCGCTGGTAAGAAAAGGCAAGAAACCGAACCTGACAGTTGCCATCTCCTTCCATTTGCAGCTCAGCTAAGCCATATGTTGCCAGTCTGATCATAGCGAAATAACATAAATCATGTGTTAAAATAGTGACAGCGCATAGTAAAGGGAAATACTACTGACCAAAACTTTCTAGAATAAGAACATTAGTTTCATAAACCGAATGGATTCTTTCAGATAAAGAAAAGGACAACCTCTGAGCTAGGCGCTCATGGTCTAAGGTTGCATCATTTGGATCAGGTATATTGACGACGACCCGAGGAGTGTGCTGCCAATTTCATCAATGCATTAAACCAATGTAAGAATTCAGAAAAAATGAACTTTCACAGATTAAGCTGAAAAGAAAGTATCAATCAACAGCACGATGGATTTCATACAGGGATTGAGTCCAAATGAGAAAGCCTCTTCGCAAGTTTTCCGTCATGTCTTGATCTTTCTTCCTCGGATAAAATTGCAGCAATGGCAGCATCATCCTCAGTATCTTGTGAACTGCTATTCATACTCGAGCTTGAGCTCGAACTTGAATTCCCATATCTTTCAGTCATGATGATTGAACCTCGCCTGCTAACAACATAGTTTTTACATAAATCAAGATGGAGCAGCCAGTCAACAACATAATCACAGCCAAAGGGAGGGCGCCAATCATGATTCATCCTATGTCATTCTTGATCAAACTTGGTATATAGGTCAAAGTTTAATAATAATATACCCACGCAGCTTGCACACTTGGTTAATGAGAATTCCAAGATCGGATTCCTTTCTGGGTTAGATCGAAAGTGGTTCTTTCTTTAACATGATCAATCGTAACTACGGTAGTAAACAAGATAACGCATGGGGGCTATACATCCAAGAATGTTTAAGGCAGTCAAAGACGACTTGATAAAGAAATTGGCCAGATTAGTTATCAAATTCAAGAACATGAAGTAACTGATAAAGGGAACTTTGATTCCAATAAAAGAAACAAAATCAAGCATAACTGAAAAGGATGGACGAAAGGTACAAGAAAAAGGTAAGACAAACAAACAAACAAAGGCACATACCTTGCAAGAATTGTAACTGGGCGTGGAAATAAATAACAAATCTTACAGAAAATAAAGATTGAGACGGTAAAAAAGGTGCGGAATTTGTATTGGTCAGATTGGTTTATCCACTTCGACGAGGAAAATAAACACATCTTATTAACCAAACAGTCTTTTATTGACTAAATGACTAGCGCGTCTTATTGAAGCTTCTTGTTCTTGCCTGCTGTGCTCCCTTATGAGGGGTAAATCACACCTGCACACCCTCAGGCTTTCCTAAATCATGTACGAACACCAAGGATTTGACTTCTTGCAACTTAACGTCCCAAATTCGGCATAAAAGAAAAAGAATCAAATCTTTAATTTGAGTTGTGAAGTGGTTCTATGATTATTTTTATTGCGTCTTGAATGAGCCTTGAGAAATTGGACACTTTGGAGCACTTTTCTTGACCAAACATTTTCTCATTCAAACGCATCGCTATCTTTCATTTATTATTCCTAGGTCCTCCATAATCGTTATAATTCCACTTCTCACCATAATAGCGTCTCAATGATATTATTACATATTGCATATAATATCAGAATCTGCTTGGCTCCCAAGCCATGGCCGTAAGCAAAGACAAATCCTTCCATCCAAGCTTCAAACTCCCATTATCTTCCTCAACCAAAGTATATCCCTTCCACGGCCGAAACATCCCCAGCAAAATGCTCGCCTGCTTCGCCGGCGACTCACCCAAAGGCAACGGGCCTAAACCCGGCCCGAAACAGCTCATCGCTCCACCTCTCCACCTTCGCCTCGCCGGCGGTTCTATTGGGCCCGCCCAACCACACAAGATTCCTAATTTCCACCCCTAAAACCTCTCTCTCCACCACGTGCCTGTACTGATCGTCCTTCCCAAACCCATCACCCAAAGCATCGAATAGAGCAGAGTAATAGTGAAGAGCCTCCACGAACCGCTCTAAGAAGCTTCCCCCGCGGCATAGATCTTGCTCGACGATGGTGATTAGCCTCGGCCTTGTGAGGGTCAGCAGCCTCAAAGCTCGGAGGTCGTTCCCAGTCACGTCGTAGAGGCTATGGTGCATCCAATGTACTATCACTGCCTCGTCATTACAAGATCTGATGGTTAACTTGCTGACATCGTCAAGATTCCCTATCTTCCCTTCCACCGCCGTGAACTTGAACAAGGGAATGTTGAGAGCCTTGGCGAATTCGGACAACCTCTGCCCTGTGATTTCGAGGGCTTCAGCTGATGGCCCAAGGCCCGTGATTCTCAAAGACTTGAGCTTTTTCGTGTTTTCGAAGCTAGCATGTGGAAAAGTCCCGGCCATTGTAGGCCCTGCATTATGTCGAGGTCGATGATGTGAACGTTTTCTTGGCCTTCCAAGGCTTGTAAGATGGCTTGGTTTGAAGTGAAATGGGAGAACTTTATGAGCGGCGTGAGTGAGTTATGGGTTTGCAGTGCATTTTGCAGGTTTATGATGTGCGATGTTGGGGTTATTGGGGCTATCATCGAGCTGCAGTTCCCAAGGCGGGCGGCGAGCACGCGCGCTTGGAGGGCGTTTGAGAAGTACGCTCCGACCCTCTGCGCCGGAGAGCCGAACGGAGACGACAGGTCGGTTATTTGAGGGAGGATTTGTACGGCGGCGTTGAGGTTTTCCACGGCTACGCTCTCGGCGCATCTTAGCAAGAGGCCGAGGAGGCGTAGGGCAGCGTTGTTGGGCTTCTCCAAAGCTTTAGCTAAGGCTTCGCGTTCGCTCTTGGCTTTCTTTTCTTGGGAGAGGGACGGCGAGCAGGAATCGTCGAGGCGGCGCTTGCGGTGGTGGGAGGGATTTCGACGGCGGATTTCGACATGGGTGTGGCGGCGGCGGCGGGGTTGAGGAGCATGTTTGACGGTGATTGTGTTGTTTTGATTTTGTTTAGTTTTATGCGACTGACTGATGTTATTACCTGTTTGGGTTACTGAAGAGTTTAAGATCGAGGATGATTGATTTATATTAGTTGATGGCAGGCAAAATACATTTGGTCCTCGAACTTTCTTACAATGTCAAACCCACCATTTACATTTTGGCTTTGTGTAGTTTTTTGACTTGGCCGATTCCGAAAAAAAAAAAAAAAGATTCGAAATTTCCGTAATCTGATCATATATGTAAAGTATTATATATTTATAATTCTATCATTATAAATCTCCGATCTACTTATTTATTAAAACGGTAAATATCTCTTTGTTTATTTGGTAGATACATATACATATGTATTTGTACAGAAATGTTATGGTGCTCACCGTCGTGGGCACCTGTGTGTGGCATTTTTTTATGCCACGTCAACATGTCAAATCAACCCCCGACGGGTTCACTAATCCATGTGTAGGTTATAGATCAATAAAAAATTCCATTATATGTTGATTTGACGCGTTGATGTGGTTGGTGCTCACGAAGGTGCTCACGCAAGGTGAACACCATAACATTACTCGGTATTTGTATATATATATATAAATATAAATTGGATTAACAATTCAACAATACCAGATAGTAAAAATATACATAAGCTGATCAATTGATTTGAAGGATGAAATTTCCAAAAATATAAAATGTTAGGGATTACTTCCATAATAAAACCCAAATGTAGGTACATATGAATGCATTTTAGATCTACATAGAGATCCCTATGAGTACGGTTTGGTAATATATGTGCCTTAGCATAGAGATCCTGATGCGTACGGTTTGGTAGTATATGTGCCATATATATTTCTTTTCTTTTAGAAATATATATCTATATAAAGATATATTACTTTTAATAAAATGATCTTTATATTTGGTCGATTCAATGAGCCGGCACTAGCAGAATAACACGAAAAATATAGTGGGACTTTGGTATTCTCGAAGTTAAAAATCCAACTAGTATTAATAGTAGAGTAGGATATAATTATCATTAATTGTCACCTTTCCAAATTATAAGTAAAAACAAAAACAGTAATATAGGGCAATGATGAATCATTTTTCTCCTTCGTCCAAGCTTTATCATTTTATCAATCAACACACTAATCACTATTATTACCCTACTAATATAATAATAATAATCTAATAATAACAATAATAAATATCGTAATTTATTATTATGAAAACCATGATGCAGATAGGATTCAGCAAAGCAACAAATCATATCAATGTTTTTCGCTAATTCACAGCTTTGCGAGTTCCCAATTCCCATGAAGGATACAGATTCTCCTCCTTATAGATCAAACTCAAAATTTTCTAAAAGATAAACTAAGTAATGGTACGATAAAATGACAAGTGAACAAAATACAATAAGATAAGAACATTACGACACAACATGACACTTGTTTAACTCACCTTGGGTTTCTTTCACATAATATCGCAATTTATATTATATATTAACAAATACAATTGAAATGCGATGAATCACCGTTCGAAAATCGCCGCCAACTCTCTCTACCGATAATTCCCCATCTAATAACAACCATGATTTTAATGACCGCCGCCTTCTCCCGCCTGCCGCCATCGCTGCCGCCACCGTGCCGACCTCCTCCCACCGCTGCCTTCCGCCTCCTCCACCTGCCGCCATCTCCACCGCCGCGCTTCCGTCTCCTTGGCCAGGGATTTGAAGGAGTTTGTTTGTTGTTTTGTTTTCTTTTCAAAATTAAATAAAACCGCCGCCGTCGCGCACCTGCCGCCGGCCGCCGCCTCCCCGTCACCGCGGTGGTCAGCCGAGGTTCATCCGGGTCGGGAGGGATCCCGCCCAACGTCTGCCGCCGTCTGCTGCCGGCCCCTCCTCCACCGCCGCCTTTCGCCTGCGGCCAACGGCTGCTGCTGTCGACGTTTGCCGCTCGCACCGCCAGACCGTTTGTGTCGTGCGGTGTTTCTCCTCGGGGGAGTTTCCTTTTTGTTGGAGGTTCTCTCCTTTGTATGTGTTTTTCTCCGTGGGAGCTTTTCTCCTCCCCTAGTGGGAGTATTTTCTCCTTTGTGGAGTTTCCATCGGGGTTTTTTTCCCCTTATTTGAGGCTTTGAGAACGGATACTGAATTATCACCGGTCTTACGCAATAGAAATAGTCAATTATGTTGTAACATTTTGGTTATTACTCTATTATATCTTTGTATCCATCTGGATTGATGAAATGAAATCCTTACTTCTAAAAAAATGATTTTAATGACCGGTTCAAATTAAATTTACAAAATTAAAAACAAATTGAAAAAAATAATAAAAAGAAAATAATAAATAAATGTAACAAAATATGGTGTTGGTGTAGTGTGACATTCATTTATATTAAATTTTACATTGGACAGGTTCGATTCCCAAAATTTCATTTAAATCATTTATAATTATCTTTTTATCCCCGAATTTATAAATTTCATTTGACACAACTGTTTATAGGGGTTTTTAATTAAATAATTAAAAAAAAATCAACCATTAACAAAATAACAACAAATAAAATCATTTATAAAACAGACATTTTCGTCATCCCAAGTGACGAGTTACTAACTCGTATCTTGGAATCGTCGAGCTACTTGTCCACGGGGGCTGAGGCATTTCAAGTAACTCGTCATCCAAGTGACGAGTTACTCTTTTTCTTTTCTTTTTTTTTTTAAAATACAATATTAAACAATACTGTTAGCAGCAACTTCACTATAAAAATAATTAAATATTTTCGATATTCGAAAAATATAAGATATGCATATCATTTTAATCGTCGCGAAAAAACAATAATTAGATGCATTTATTGATTTTTATTATGTAAAATTACATGTGATAACGATGATATTATGATTTGATGGATTATATAATTAATAAATAGAAATAAGTTAAATTTAAAAAAAAAAAGTAACTCGTATTCCAAGATACGAGCTAGTAAATCGTCACTTGGATGACGAAAATGTCTGTTTTATTAATGATTTTTATTTGTTGTTTATTTTGTTAATGTTGATTTTTTTAATTATTTAATTAAAGACCCACTGTTTATATGTAGAGATATATGTTCTTCTATTTTATTGAACCCCAATTATAAATTATAACTGTAAATTTTACTTATATTATTTGATTGATTGGTACATGAAAATATTTTTTTACTATTTTTTTGGGGATCGATTTTACTATTTTGTTTCCGACTTTATACCTGTTAAACACTTATGCTTAAAGGATTAAAACCTTACTAATAACCTAGAGTTACTATCTCAATTCTCACAATTTTCCTACCCGTAGATGGTGACCAATAATTTTATTATTAAAATAATAAAAGAAAAACAAACAACTACGACTATAAGCACCCCCACCCCCACATGATGTCAACATTATAAGCGATTGACTTGAATACAGAAGAGAACCGCCAAAATAACATTAAATGACTGCGATTTTCTATAATAAATTTCACGATGTTTCATTTAAAACCCTCAAGTCAATGCAATGTCGACATTGTACCATCATATCTCCCTCTATTACAACACTCAATCAGCGATTCAACTCCAATTTCAAGCGACGCTATCTCAAAGATGTTGCCATAATGTGCCTAACCATTTATTTTGATGACACATATTACAGAAACACAACTAATCCAATATTGACATAGTTTATATAGACAATCATCAAAAACTCGTTACGTGATACACAAACACTTGCACTTTTGTTTTCTTACTGATTGATTTGTCGTCTACGCCAACGATGGGTAAAAAAACCATTGCGATGATCTCCACTTCCGTCGTTGTCCTCCTCCTCGTCGTCCTCCCGCAAACGCCGCGGGCGACTGTACTTGCGCAAAGGCGAGGAAGGCGATCACAATAAGAGAGTAGCGCTTCGGTACAAAATAGCCGCCATAGCCTCGATCCTAACCGCGGGGGCGCTCGGCGTGTGCGTCCCGACCCTCGGGAGGAAAATCCCGACCCTGAGCCCGGAAGGAAACTCGTTCTTCCTAATAAAGGCGTTCGCGGCGGGCGTGATTCTGGCGACGGGCTTCATACACATTCTCCCCGACGCCTTCGACCGGCTCACGTCCCCGTGCCTCCCCGCGAGCCCTTGGGCCGACTTTCCGTTCACGGGGTTCGTAGCCATGGTGGCCGCAATAGGGACTCTGATGGTCGACGCGTACGCTACTTCTTATTACAGAAGGCGGTCCGCCGCGGCTAAGGGCCGAGTCGTGGATGACGGCGGGGACGACGAGGAAGGCGGCGGCGCGGTGGTCGCGGCGCCGGTTCATGCCCACGGGCACGGGCATTCGCACGGCGGCGGCGGCGATGGTGGTGGTGGTGAGAGTGACGTGCTTCGTCACCGAGTGATTTCTCAGGTGAGGTTTTGTTGGATAATCACTGCACCTGAAAAGGTTTAATAAACTTTGAGGCCACGCCGTGTGATATTTATAACTTTTACTTTGGGTGCGTGGGCTCGGGGTTAAGTATTGTTTTGAATCTAAAAGTTTAAGCGTTTAAGGGCGGGTTGGTGCAATCATATAATTTGACATTACGTTTAAGCTAATTTCTTTTGTTATGTAGCTTTATCTTATAGGCTGATTTTATTTGTAATGAGTGGGAATCCGTGCCCACGATATTTTGACCTGGCTTTAGTACCGATGAATGATCATCTATACTCAGACCAGTGAGCTTAAAAATGCCAATTGATCTGTCGAATATTTTTACCTTTTTACCCTTAATATTTTAGTTTATTACAGTTTTATCCTTACAAATTTATTTTTTTAAATAACTCAATTAATAATACTCCTCCGTCCCACTTATTTCTTCCCATCTTTCTATTTCGGGCGTCCCACATAATTATTCCCATTTCCATTTTTGGTAAAAAATTATCCCACTAATTAAACTAATTACACCATAATATTAAAAAAGTCTTCTCGATTTGCGTGTCTACTAATAACTTTTCTCTCTCCATACCTCAAAAGGTGTACTATATATTAAAATAATGTGATTCTTAATCTCCGTGCCCACTAATCTTCGGGAACATTAAATGGGACGGAGGTAGTACTATTCAAATATAAATTAATTTGCACATACATTGGATGCGCTAAAAATACTAATCTACATAAAAGCTTAACCTAGGAATTGCATTTTATAGATTTAATTTCCAACTAGTATGTTGTTCTTTACTTGATTTACATTGCTCTTCTATTTGTACAATACATGAATAAGACTTCTAAACTCGACCCAATTTAAATATCTTTGAAAAAAAAAGGTGTTGGAGCTGGGAATCATCGTCCACTCCGTAATAATCGGCATCAGTTTGGGCGCATCGGAGAGCCCGAAGACGGTGAAGCCCCTCCTCGTGGCTCTCACCTTCCATCAGTTCTTCGAAGGCATCGGCCTCGGCGGATGCATAACGCAGGTAATAATATAACACACACTACTATACTACTACTACTTGTATTACACATCAAAATCATTCACTACACAAACTACGACAAAAAAAAGCGTGCGATCGTCTTGCGTAGGCGAAGTTCAACTGGCGAGCGGCGTCGACGATGGGCCTATTCTTCTCGCTTACGACCCCTATAGGGATCGCCGTGGGGATAGGGATAAGTAGCGTATACAGCGATACGAGCGCAACCGCTCTGATCGTAGAGGGAGTTTTTAACGCTGCTTCGTCGGGGATTTTGATATACATGGCGCTCGTCGATCTCTTGGCGGCGGATTTCATGAGTACGAGGTTGCAAGAGAACGGCAAGCTTCAGCTTGGAGCTAATGTTTCTCTCCTTTTGGGCGCTGGTTGCATGTCTTTATTAGCCAAATGGGCTTAAAACCTAGCTCTGCTGAGATGTGCTCTTCAGCAGCACTGTTCGATATACATTACTCTTCTTTTGAATAATTATATGTATACCGTTTGTGTCCTATACAAATGTTTCTTACACCATGAACTATCAAAACCTAATGACTGGTTGTTCTTCACTAACTTATATTTTTTTATGTTTTTAATATAATTTGTCATCATTTTTATGGAAGTTTACACCACTTAACTGGCTAATTGTATAAGAAAAAATTAAATCAGTACCATGTTTGAATTTTTTTATGTGTAGGTACTTAATGAATGGGATTTTACACATAAGTACCTGATTGGCTGAAGTTACGTCATATTGGAAACATATTGAGTTACGTTATGCTTACATAGATATCACACAACATAAGCACGTGATATAATATGTAATGTAAATATAATAGGATACGTAAATGATGGTAAAATGATACTACAACCAGGCGGATAGTTATATTTAAAAAGTTCATTCTATTAGGTAATTAAAAAAATTTCTGACAGGATACACCCATTTTATTCAATATAGTGTATAAGATATGAAAAGTATGTTACAAGGTGAAAAGATTAAAATTTCAAGATATTTGAAAAACAAAAAGATATTTTAAGGAATTTGACCCCATAAAAATATAATATAGTATATAATTACCATATCGTCCAAGGCAACGATGGATGTCTTGCTAATTTCATGAATATAATCATATATTTCTTTGTGAAACATAGAAATTGCAATGACTTCATTCTCAATCGTATTAAAATTTAGACAAACCATAGGATCTCAAGTGTAGAAATATTTTTTTTAAATGAATAAATAGAAAATAAAATAAACACCCAAAATAGGAAGCGAAATACGAGCTAACCACACAAATGCCTAACTGACACACCAGACATTCCATTATAAGCTCTGGGAAACTGATGCATTCTCTCATCTTCCATGCTAAAATTAAATATAAATCATTGAATTAATATACAGAACCGAATGATCGCTATGTCGCCCTATAGATCAATCGTAGCTATAGCTTTGTTAACGGCCTTATTCTGTTCTCTTACAGCCAAGGAAGCCTACGCCGACGGCGGAGGAGATGGGCAGTACTGCAAATCTTCCCTGAGCAAAGAAACGTGCAAGACGATAGCAACTTAAACACCAACGACGTCGCAGCAAACAGCAACGATGATGACGACGACGATGACGACGATACGTTTAAGAGGCCCGACCAAGGTCAAGATTCCGACGGAGACGATGATGATGGGCCTGAGCTCGTAGTCGTCGGACATTAGATAGATTTAATTACGACTCACTTGAGTTCTTTCGTTAAAGATCCCTCTTTCTCTCTCTATCCATTTATATATTTGTTTCTTTTATTCTTTTTTACGATTTAGAAACTGCCGCACACCCTATAAGAGCATCTCCAACGGGTACTTTATTTTTGTGTAAACACAAAAATAGAGTACTATTCTACTCCAATGGGACTTTATATTTAACACAAATATTGTGTTGATCAGCAGAGAAACTTAGATCTAGAGTACGCACAATTTTTAACACAAAAATAGAGTTTTAATTCTATTTATTATATTTATTTAATAATACATCTTTTATTATATTAAAATCTTTGATACACTATTATAATAATAAAATTTAAAATAATATAATTTTATTTAATATAATAAAATTAAAATTAAATAATATGCTAATTTATCATTTATTTAATTTTTAAATATTAATAATTAAAATATATTGACTTTTTATTTTATATAATAAAGTTTAATAAGTCAATTATGATAGTAATATATAGAAAATTTGATTTTTAGTGTAAAAATAGAGTTATGGATTGGAGTGAAAACTAGTGTAGAAAATAGAGTTTATGGGTTGGAGTAAAAGCACTATAGCAACTTTATTATTGTGTAATATTACCTGTATTTTATGCGTTGCGTTGGAGATGCTCTAAGAGCATCTCCAATCGATACCCAAAAATCCAAAAGTATACAAAAAGTTCTCCAACCGTACACCAAACGCAAACTCAAAATGCGTTTCGTCTTCTCTCTCCTGTTTTAAAACGCATATATGCGTTTGAGAATGAGATATCCCAAAAGATGCGCTGATGTTTTAAAATTACAATATATACCCTATTTTATTTTAATTATTACATTACCCATATAAAAAGATAAAATTATGTAAAAGGACTCATGTTTATTAATAATCATTTTTTCTATGTTTTTTTATATGTAAAAATATTGAGCTTACTATTAATTTTGTGACATTATTTTTCTAATCAAATTAAAATAACAATGTGGTTTAATTTGTAAATTTTTAAATTAATTGGGTAATGTTAAAAAAAGATGTCGAAGAGAATATTACAATAATGGTCTTTTGAGTTTGAGAATTGGTCAGTCGGTTGAGGAAGAATTACTGCATTTTGAGTTTGAGAATGAGTTTTTCGATTGGAGATGATGTCACCTTGACGCATCTTTGCGTCTGGAGCAGTTAACATGCGACTGATGTTTATTATTGCATTGAAGTCCTCTATGTTTGTCTCTCATTTTATTAACCATGTGCTTGTGTCAGAAGAAATAGACAAAAGGCCATCACGTCATCACGTCAGCATCTGCTTCACTCTCCTCTCTCACTCAAACACACAAACACAAAACATATTAGGAATTCCGATAATTTTGAGATGTAATTATTAGCTTTTATAATTTATATGCATCTCCCATAATTAACAAACACAATATTTTTTTATATGCATCTTGAATTAATTGTTGTTCCACATACATGTTATGTAGTTGTCGTAAATAAATATTTTTCGATGCTTTTATATATATAAATATATTGTAGTTGTCGTGTTTTAATAAACATTAATCGATGATTTTATATGCATAATGATATTTTTATTAGTAATTTTAATAAATTTTCCGTGATTAAATCTAAAATAATATTATAGTCTAATTCATAAAGTTATAAAATATGTGGGTAATATTGAAATTTGTAACAATTGGTGTGGAAGTGAATATTACAATCTTTTGAGTTTGAGAATGAGTTGAACGGTTGGAAAAGAATTACTGCATTTTGAGTTTGAGTATGCGTTTTGAGTTTGAGAATGTATTTCTCGGTTGGAGATGGTCTTAAAGAGATTCAAGTGATACCACAAATCCAACATAAATCGCAAAAAATCAAGAGGGGAAAAACACCTCCATAAAGAGAAAAATGCCCTATTGAGCATAAATTCTTCCAGTACTTACAAACATTCTCATACAATGCCCATTCATAAATTTCTTGTTCCACAACCTACTTTACCACTGAGCACATGCTTTTTTTAGCATGCTTGGATAAAATCTTTGAACCAAAAACTTTTTATCAAGCGAGAACTGATCCAAATTGGATCAAGGCCATGCAATCTGAGCTTGATGCTCTTGAGAGAAATAAGACCTGGGTAATTACTGATCTTCCGCTTGGGAAGAAAGCAATTGGGAGTAAGTGGATCGACAAAGTAAAATACCATTCCAATGGTACCCTTGAGAAGTACAAGGCACGGCTTGTTGCCAAGGGCTACAACCAAATCGAAGGTGAAGATTATTTTGATAGTTTTCTCCCATGGCTAAAGTAGTCACTGTGCGACTATTAGTTGCTATGGCAGCTGCGTCTAATTGGTCTATACACCAACTAGACATCAACAATGCTTTTTTACATGGGTACTTGGATGAAGAAGTATACATGTTGCCACCGAATGGGTATGAAAAATGTGGTCCAGGGCAAGTTTGTCAACTCAAACGTTCTCTTTACAGCTGCAGAGGTATGGTTTCATGCAGTCCCCATGACCCATGTCTTTTTACTTGTTCTAAGAATCAATCATTTATGGCTTTGGTTTGTTTATGTGGATGATATCTTGATTATGGGGTCGTGTGAAGAAGCTATAGTTGCAGTGAAAGCTTCATTACATGATCAGTTCACTATTAAGGATCTTGGTTATGCAAAATACTTTCTGGTATTGAGATCGCCCGCTCTCAAGACGGTATTTTTCTTAGTCAACGCAAGTACATACTGGATATTGTTGCCTTAGCTGGCCTGTCTGGATGCAAGCCAAGTTCAACTCCTCTTCCAAAAGGGCATCAGTTTTCAGACACTCCAGGTACACCTCCAACTGAGGTCTCTCATTATCGGAAACTTGTTGGACAGCTGCTCTATCTAAGCTTCACCAGGCCAGATATCACTGTTGTCGTCTAACAGTTGAGCAAGCATGTTCATGCTCCCTGTAATGATCACTGGAATTCTCTTATTCATGTTCTCAAGTATCTCAAAGGAAGCCATCTTATGGCTTGTTCTATTCAGCTATTTCTAGTCTCAAACTGGAAGCTTTCAGCGATGCTGATTGGAGTTCTAATCCTATACACGCAAATCCGTCACAGACTATTGTATCTTCTGGGCTCATCTCTCATCTCCTGGAAAAACCAAGCAACAAGCTACGGTCTCATGCTCATCTGCCGAGGCAAAGTATCGAGCCCTTAGCACCACTACAAAAGAGTTGTTATGGCTTTCCTATCTATTGGCTGATTTAGGGGTTTGTGTACCGCTCCCTATATCTCTTTTGTGTGACAATAAATCGGCTATTCAGATCACTCAGAATCCCGTTTTTCATGAACGGACTAAGCACTTGAAGGTTGATTGTCATTTAGTGCGACATCATTATCTTAGTGGTTTTCTGGTTCCTCTACACGTATCTTCGCATTTGCAATTAGCTGATATTTTTACGAAGTCTTTGGCAGCTCCTTTGTTCTTTTCTCTTTTGTCCAAACTTGGCATGAAGGATCCCCTTCCCTTCTCAGCTGTGGGGGGGGGGGGGGGGGGGATAAAGAGTTATTAACACTAAAGGAGCAATGTGATGAAGATCTGAAGACGAAAGGATCTAATTGCAAAGCTTCTGCGTAGGAGGATTTTAATTATTCTCTTCATAAGGATTCGTTTGCTAATATTGATGTATAGTTAGTTAGTAGTCCATATAAAACTTCAGTAGTCTTCTGTATTTGATTTCTTAACAGAAATTAATCAAATGAGATACGTTTCTCCATTCTCTATGTTTCTTAACAACCCACAATCAACCTGCAAATTCTAGAACAAGTGACGACGGTCAGCCCAAGGCGGCCTACTTTGTTAAGTCCGTCGAGGAGAGGCCGTACACCGTCTCTGTGATACAGATTAGCCGCCTCATGAGCTCGAGGGAGTGGAGGCGCCCAAGGCTAGCCCGGCGGCGGAGCTCAACATGACGGAGGTGATGAAGAAAAAGGGGTGTAAGGGTTTTCGGATTTGATTTTGGGGCAGAATTCTGAGGATGTTTTCAGCAGAGCATCAGTGGGCTGATCGTTTTTGTGTCCGACCGACGAGGCTTTGAGCGGTTTCATTCAAAGGTGAGTGTTGTTTTTTTGGTCGAAGGTTTCTTCGAAGCAAGGTAAATATGTTCCCTTTGATTATTGTTGGCATATATGAATCGTCGTACTTCGTGAAAAAGGTACAAGAAACTGTCAGAAGACGACAAAACCTCGTTGATTTTGTACCATGGGATCCTGACATACAACTCTCTGGCCATGCTACGTTCTAGCAACGGACCGGCGAATACTCTAGCCACCGACGGGGCGAAGAAATACGACTTCACCGTGCAAAACGCCGGCGACGACGTCACCTTGCAAACTGAAGTCGTCACTGCTACGATTAAAGCGACGCTGGTGGACGAAGATCTTTTGGCGGCGTACAGAATCGATAAAGTTTTGCTGCCGAAGGAATTGTTTAAGGCCGACGAGGCAGCACCTGCGCCGTAGCCGCCTAAGTCCGGTAAGTCAAAGCTAAGGAGAGCGGCGGCACTAAAAGTGGGAGAGATGGGTTCGGCGATGGCGGTGGACCTGCACCTTCGGCCGACGACGAGGCATCTTCCGACGAAGAGACGAGTGGTGGCGCGGCGGCGGTACGGCGGTGCAGTTGTGGTACTTTGAGCTTCTTGGCTTTGGTCGGAGTTTTGGCTTGCTTTTCTTTTTAATATGTGCGTATAAATATACTTACTTCTTGCTTAATGTCACCGAAAAAAAGAACTCAGCTGCCTAATCACCAACTATTAACACTAACGATTAACACACTATTAAGGGGTGTTTGCTTTGGGATGATCCTCAAAAACATCACCGTAATCCTCTCATCGCTTAATCATCACCATGTTTGTTTAGCCTAGGTGATGAGTCATCACCGTAATGATAGATCACCTAGGTGATGAAAATGGGGTGATATTTTACCTTTTCGATCACCCAAAAAAGCTAGGTGATCTTACATCACCGTGATGGGTGATATTTCAAATTTGTATTTGGACAACATTACCCCTTAATTTAGCATTTATACCTAATACATATCCTTATTCATATTTTAAATTATATAATTAGATTATTTAAATCTTAAAATAATATATTTAATAATAAATAATTATATTGAATAACTATACTGAAAACTTATTATTAATTCTTAAAAAAATAAACTCGATAATAAAATAGTAATCATTATTATGTAAATATCACACACACACATACAAATATATATATATCATACATAATATATGTAATATTCGTAGGGTTAAATATGACATTTATGCAATATCACCTCACACATCACCGTCAGTGGCGGAGCCACCCTTGGGCCAGTGGGGTCCATGGACCCACTGAAATTTATTTTTGTTTACTATTTTTAGCAGAAAAGGTAATATTTATAGCTAATTTATTTAATAGGTCTAAAATGACCCCACTCAGCTAATATATTTAATAAGACTAAAATGACCCACTCAACAAATCTAAGTTGAAAAAAAGAACTTTCACCGACGCGCTCTCCTTGTATTTCGTTGGGATTTAAATTTTATAGAAAAGCTAATAACTACAAATGCAGATTGCTGTAAAAGTTCTACTGTTAATATTTATACTCGCAAATTTTAATTTTACTATATATGTTGTTTTGATTTGGACCCCACTGGAACCAAAGTCTGACTCCGCCACTGATCACCGTGATTAGAGAAACACAATATTTTAATATTACGTTGATATGCAAAATGAAATATCACCCCAAAACAAACAAAGTAATGATATATCACCTTGATCCACATCACAGTGATATTCACATTAGGTGATGTGAGTATCCTGTGATGTTGGATTACTGTAAACAAACACCCCCTAAATAGTTATTATTTATTTAATTTAACCATTCGCCAATGACTTACCACTCGACCAGCTCAACGTCACACGAAAGTTTGTGTCCGATTGTAATAATTAAGTCGTTTGTCTGACTATCGTTGCTGCTTATTAGAATTTTTGTTGTTATTATTATTTAATTGGATAAATTCCGCCATTCTCGGGTGCTAACTGCATTGTTCTCTGTTTTTGTTCAAAAATTACAGCTCTTAGATTCATATAATAAGTCTTGTTCATCACTCCACCGCTAAATAAAACCGAGGCTAATAAAGTATTATCTTCCCTTTGAATCTCTGCACAAAGCATATATATATATGTATATATGTTTTTTTGCCTTTGAATGTATGCTAGAAATGTAAACATATTAGAAGATTTTAGGAAATCATTTGCATCATGTATATGTGGAGTTTTCTTATTTTAATTATTTAATATACACGAACGGAACACGATTCGTCATTTATTTATATAGAATGGAATCAATCAATCAGTCGGTGATTTCACCTCTTCTAATCTCAAGCGAAGTGAATGTTTAAACTACCCCAAACAAAACAAACAAAGCTTCAAGAAATCAAGATTTCCATCATCCCATTAATCTGAAATCTCTTTCCTCTTAAATCACAGACAAATCCCAAAAGGTCAACGCCCCACATGCCCCTACCAACCACCAAACCCTCGTCCCCACCGCCGTCCTCCGCCGACCACCACCACCACAGCCGAAAACATTCAGATGCCTCACGTGTCCAAACATTCAACCTGCCTCCTCCTCACCATCCTCATCCAACTCGCCGTCCTCTTCCCTCACCCACCCCAACACACCACCGCCGCCGTCTCCGGCAACCCCAATCCCACCCACGACCACCCTCTCCCCACCGCCACCTCCGCCGCCCTCGGCAGACCCCTCCTGTCCGTACGGACGCATCTACACATACGACCTCCCCAAATCCCTCAACAAAGACCTCATCGACAACTGCAGAGAAATCGACCCTTGGAGCTCGCGATGCGCCGCCGTGTCTAACTCGGGCTTCGGCCCGCCGGCCGACTCTCTAAACGACGTCGTTCCAAGAAACCTCACGCCCGCCTGGTACTGGACCGACATGTACGCCGCCGAGGTCATCTACCACGACCGTATGCTTCACTACAAATGCCGAACCTCCGACCGAGGCGATGCGGCGGCGTTCTACATCCCCTTCTACGTCGGACTCGCCGTCGGAAAATACCTTTGGTTCAACTACACCTCGGCGGACAGGGATCGACACAGCGTTCAGATGCTGAACTGGGTCAAGGACCAAGATCCGTGGAAGAGATCCAACGGGTCGGACCACTTCATAATGCTCGGCCGCCTGACGTGGGATTACCGGCGGCTCACAGACGACGACGGCGAGTGGGGGACGAAATTCCTCTACATGCCTCTGATGAAGAACGTCCTCCACCTGGCCGTGGAAAGAAGCAGGTGGGACCAGCTAGAGATAAGCGTGCCTTACCCCACGGCGTTTCATCCGAGGTCCCAGTCGGACATCGCCACGTGGCAGGAGTTCATTCGCCGGAGAAAGAGATCGAGCCTCTTCACCTTCGTCGGCGCGACGAGGAAGAAGATAAAGAACGATTTCAGAGGGGTTCTGATGAGCTACTGTAAGAGCGACCCAGCCTCTGTAGGGTCGTCGACTGCTCGGTGGCGAGCTGCTACGACGGCGCGCCGGCGATCTTAGAGTCTTTCTTGGACTCGGATTTCTGCTTGCAGCCTAAAGGCGACGGTTATACTCGGAGATCGGCTTTCGACTGTATGTTGGCCGGTTCAATACCGGTTTATTTCTGGAGAGAGAGCTTCGAAAATCAGTACGAATGGCATCTTCCTCAAGATGCTTCGAGAATCTCCGTACACATCGACCACGGCTCGGCGAGGAACGACACGGCGGTGATAAGAAGGGTCTTGGAAGGTTACGGCGGCGACGCGGTGGCGCAGATGAGGGAGAATATCGTCGATCTTCTGCGAGGTTGTTGTACGCTAGATCTGATACAGATTTGGGTGATGTCAGCGATGCGTTTGATGTCGCCATGGAAGGGGTTCTGAAGAGGTTTCATGGGCAGAAAATGACTGCTCGCCAAGCTGATAGCTAGTCGAAGAAGACGACGATGATGACGATGATGATTCATCAATGGAAAAGCATGCAGAAGTTTTCTTCTCTATTAATGAGGTTAGACCAATTCATAAGAATTTTTCCTCCAACCAATGTAAACAAGTGTTTCTTTGATTTTTTTTTTTTTAATCATACAAGCTTGATAGACATTCTTTTTCAAATCTTCGTTCTATGTATGATTTTACTTTCGTTTCAGTAATTGATCGCATTGACGAAGACACAAACACTTTATTGTATGGTTTTTCTTACCAGCAAAGCAACCTTCGTTTTCTTTCTAATCTTTACATCTTTCTTTTCTAGATGATCGTCGTTGGCGTTGCCGTTAAATTATCACTGAATGTATTCTTTGACATTAGGAAAATTATCACGGCTGACGACGTTTCCGCATTTTATTTCTGTATCATGGAAAAATATGAATGGCTACTAAAATCAAGTTTGAAAACGTTATGTTAGAAATATACACGCACGCGCCGTGCGGCGGAAGAGTCACCGTCCACTTATGACGAGAAAAAATGGCAGAAATAATAGAGTAAGTGTCTGATATAAAATAAAATACAACAAAATTAAGTCACAGCTCCAAGTTGCCAGATTTGAAAGAAATTTTAAAGAGATACAGACGCCTCCATCGATAAATGTATTCATAGATTATGTTTGTATTCAAGAATAGATTATTAACAATCCACAATTAGTTAATTAATTTTTACATACTTAGAAGATTTCATCACATGTTGGTCAAGCTGTCGGCAAATAACTAATATAATTGTCGCCTTGTTTTGTGCAAGTGCAGTGCTTTTCAGTTGCTTTCCCTTATATATTTGTTTATGGTGGTTGATTGATTCCATTTAAGTATATTATTTTCAAAACAAAATCCATCCAATAGGGCCCAACTGTGTCATTGAGTCAGACGGCCCAAATGGATAAATATCCATTAGGTCCACTGTAGCCCCAAACACGTAATAACCTTTTTTTCCTAGGTTCAGAATTCAGATAGAAAGAATGTAAGAGAATGTCATTTATTTTGGCAGGTGTTATATTACATTGTGTTCTATTTCCACACGCGGGTATACTAGTACTATCTGCACACTCTATATATATATGCCTAAAATATATTGTTTTAATTTTAATTTTAAAATTTATAAGTTTTGTTTACTAGATGAATATAATTTATATATATATATATATATATATATATAATACAAAAAGGAAAATAATGAGTAGGAGTATAAGTATAATAAATACAAATTGAGGGGGTAATATTTAATGAAATTAGAAATAGAGAGATTAAATTGTAAATATTTTACAGACTAAAATATCAGTTAATAATCACATCTCACCCTTAATATAACGAATGAATGTTATATATATATATATGCTTATTTATACAAAAAAATAACGGCATGGGCAGGCAAGAGCTGGTACGATATAAAGGTTATCAAAATATAATATAATACTTATACGCTCACACGTTATAATACATGTCATGTTTAGGTCTACTAACTTGATTTGACTAATCAGCTTACTAGAATACTCGTGAAATGGTATGATTGTTGCCTTAAACCTAAATTAGAGGTCATCCTTTATTTTTTATTTTATCATTCATTGTGATTTGTGGGAGATGTTTACCTTGGAAGTTCCTATTTCAAACTATAAGAAGGAAAAGAAATTCTCCGTCGCTGTAACTGAAAAAAAAATTGATATAAATATTGTTGTGCTTTATCATTGAATTGGCGAACGTACATTTCCTTTGTGTTCACTGTTCCCTCTTCTCCCCATTTGAAATTCAAAACTCAATGGAGAGAGAGAGCCATCGTCAATCACTACAGTGACACTCCAATGTCTGCGTTTGGAAGACAATGCGAATTTGACTTTTTTCTTGAAATTGAAACGTAAGGTGAGTAACACATTCTGCAAATAAATTAACACATATATGTATAAAAGAAACATTTTATTAAGAATATTCCGGAATGTTCTATATTGTCAAGGAATATTACCACATTACTTGTCAATAATACCGAATGTCCGATATAAAAGAACAGTACAATCCATTTTTAACACTATTGTTGATATTGATACTGCATAATAGGTTTTTCATACCACATTACAAATTTCATTATTTCGCTCACAAATCCATTTTTTCGATTGTTTAGGGTTTGGGGTCTCGAATGTTGAGTTTATGGTCTATTAAATGTTGTTCGTACTTTAATGTTGAACTTGGAATACGTTTGTGATGGAATTCATAACGTTATGTCTCATCAAATGAGATACTAGTATATTTTGTGAAAGAAGAGCAATGTGTTTACATGACTTTTGATTTCAACTTCCACATATTGATATCAACATTCGCAAACGTGACTTCTAATGAAATTTTGTAATTTAGCTTGATCATATCATCTATTTCCATGAATGTCAATCTTATACTTCCCAACGAAATTAATTTATGAGTGAAATTAATCAAATAGTAATGTGGTATTTATTAGCTATTTGTGTTCTTGTAGTTACAATGTGTTATAACCTTTGTTTATATTGTTATTTTTTATCAGACATGTGGTACTATTTGCAGGCAATGTGGTAATATTATGTTATTGTACTATTAATATCTCTGACTATCTAGAACCTTCTAGAATGTTCTTAGTGATGTGTTACCCAGAATGCACGAATTGTTACTCAGAAGAAATGAAGTGTTACCAACCAGCTTTTTAATTGACAGACGTTCCAATATTTCCCATCAAAATTCTTCGTTGTTCCATTATCAAACTAATAACCTCAACATTCAATCTTAGGTCGCCAATAAAGTAGAACGATCTGTTACAGAAATTGAAAATGTTTCGATCTTAGGTCGCATCAAATTTGTTGTTATTCCATGACTAGCATCGATTGTCGATTACTAAGACCCACACCCGAATTGGTGTGAATCCACATTATTCGAGCATAAAGTAGAGATTTCACTAGTTTTTTTACCAATTTTGAATTGGGTTTGAAGCATTATTCCAACATACATCGAAAATTCTCCTTGTTTATGAGGATCCATGAAAAATTGAGATTGGTTTCACCTTTATCGATTACTAACGTTGAAGATTTCTTCAATTCCGGGAGAGTTTTGGGTAGCATATGAATTTTTTATCTTTCTCTTGACACCTTAGTCCGTACCAGTTGCATGTAGTTATTATAGGAAACAGACCGTTATTGTTTTTTTATTATGTGTTATACATGAGGCAAGACTTGTTACCATTTATTAGTAATCTGTTACAATTTTTGAAGGTAGAGTTCTGGAACTTGCAGAAAATGGTACTCAGATAAAGTGATGTGTTACTGAAATTGAAAAAGTTTCGATCTTAGTTCGCAACAAAATTCGATGTTATTTCATGTCGATTACTAAGACGCACACCCTTATTGGTGTGAATACTCATTATTCGAGCATAAAAGTTCAGATTTCACTCGTTTTTTACCAAAATTTTTGAATTGTGTTTGAAGCATTATTCCAACTTAACATCGAATATTGTCCTTGTTTATGAGGACCCATGAGAAATTGAGATCGATTTTACCTTTTTCGATTACTAACGTTAAAGATTTGTGTGATTTCAGAGAGTTTGTGGTGTCGTACGAATTTTTGATATTCCTCTTGACGCCCTATTTTGTACTAGTTGCATGTAGTTATTATAAGAAACAAATTGTTATTGTCTTCTCGTTATATGTTATAAATGAGGCAACTTTTATTCCCCAATGTTAGGAATCTGTTATGTTTTTAGGATAGGGT
This sequence comes from Craterostigma plantagineum, assembly GCA_027422505.1. NCBI lineage: Eukaryota > Viridiplantae > Streptophyta > Magnoliopsida > Lamiales > Linderniaceae > Craterostigma > Craterostigma plantagineum. The sequence continues at coordinate 34,504 of JAPQWV010003113.1, forward strand.
TTTCAAAATAGTAAAAAGTGGTACCTAGATAAAGTGACGTGTTAACTGGACTGATTTGTTATTAGTGAGGCAACATTTATTCGTCAATGTTAAGAATCTGGTATAGTTTTTATGGTAGTGTTTCCATACGAGCATAAAGTGGTACCCAGATCAGGTGATTTGTTACTGAAATTGAAAATGTTTGGATCTAGGTCGCGGCAAGATTCGTTGTAATTTCGTGTCGATTACTAAGACCTACATCTAAATTGGTGTGAATCCACATTATTCGAGCACAAACGTCAAGCTTTCACTCGTGTTTGTACCAAAATTTCGAATTGAGTTTGAAGCATTATTCCAACATAACATCGAAAATTTTCGTTTGTTACGAGGACCCATGAGTAATTGAGCTCGATTACCTTTTCGCTCAATAACGTCGAAGATATATAGATTTCAGGGTGTTTTGGGTGTCGTACGAATTTTTGATCTTCCTCTTGACACCCTAGTCCTACTAGTTGCATGTAGTTATTATAGGAAATAAACCGTTTTGTTTTCTCATTTTTTGTTATACATAATGCAATATTTGTTCCTCAGTGCTAGTCATCTGTTATTATTTTTTAGGATGTTGTTTCCGAACAAACGCAAGTCGTACCACGATGAGGTGATGTATTACTGGAATTTTTTATCTTTCTCGTGACATGTTATGTTTTCTAATTATTTGTTATTACTTTTTTTCAAAGAATTATTTGTTATTACTGAGGGCAACATTTATTCGTCAATGTTGAGAATATGGTCCAATTTTTGATGTTAGTGTTTTCGTACGAGCAGAAAGTGGTACCCAGGTAAAGTGATTTGGATCTTAGATCGCGTCAAGATTCGTTGTAATTTCTTGTCGATTACTAAGACCCACATCCGAATTGGTGTGAATCACATTCTTCGAGCACAAACGTCGGGATTTCACTCGTGTTTGTACCAAACTTTTGAGTTTGAAGCATTATTCCAACATAGCATCGAAAGTTTCCTTGGTACGAGAACCCATGAGAAATTAAGCTCGATTTTACCTTTTCCGCTTAATAACGTCGAAGATTTTCGGAGATATCAAGGCATTTGGGTGTTGTAAGAATCACACATCTACAAAAATCGTATGAGAGGGATGATGGCATATCTTTGTAAATTTTCGCAACAGTTGAGGGCAAATGGGTCTTTTTAGCACAGTTGAGTTATTAACTCTAAGGCAAACTTGAGATGGGTGTTTAAACTGAAATTTAAAGCAATTGAGGCTGATCCAAATGAAAACTGCTTAAGTGGGGCTGAAACGAAATAACTCTTTAATTTAACCATTCACCAGTGACTTTACCACTCGATCACTCAATTCACACAAAAGTTCGTGTCCGATTGTAATAATTCAATTCGTTTTGTCTGACGATCTGTTGGCTGCTTTATTAGAATTTATATTTTTATTATTATTCAATAGGAAAAATTCCGCCTTTCTCGGGTGCTAACTGCGTTGTTCTCTGTATTTGTTAAAAAATTACAGCTCTTAGATTCATATACTCCCTCCGATTTTTTAGGTGTCGTTTAAGGTTTGTGCACTTATATTAAGAAATAGAATAAAATGTCTAATATACTCCTAATTAAAATTGCTTATGACTATTTAATATATTCCATTTAATAATATTTGGTAGGGTAAAACTGGAAATATGATAAATATTTGTATTGAAATCTGTAAAACGACAACTAATTAGAAACAAAATTAAAGAGGTAAACGACATTTAAATAAAATAGGAGGGAGTATAAGTCTTGTTCATCTACCTCCGAAAAAAAAGTCTGTTCATCACTCCACTGCTAATGCTAAATAAAACCGAGGCCTAATAAAGTATTATCTTCCCTTTGAATCTCTGCATTACGCATATATATATATATATATAATATATATATATATATATATATATATATATATATATATCTAGGAATGAAGCCGCGCGTTGCACGGCATTAGCGCAACAATAGCCCGAGCACTTGGATAATTGGATGTCATTTGGGTCTTTTTCACTTGCAACCATTGAGGTTGTCATTCACCTCTCCCGCTGTTGACCTATTCGAAACCTTACGAATCCGAACCGGCCACTTTTTGTTATTGGCATTTTCAAGATATTCCTTAACATTTAAACTTTTGTTAAATGGTTCCGACTTTCCTTTTTACTCCACATTTTCTTCATATATTATGTATATCTCTCATCATCACCTCACTTCACCGGAGAACTACATACGCACGCCATAAGACCACAAAACATATCCCTTGCATCGATGTCCTGGTTTAAGAGTTCAAGATTCATTCCAATACAAAACTGTAATAGTAAAACAAATGAAGAACGATTTGCCTTTTATGATCATCGTCGGCGAAGATACAAAGGAAAAAGTCGCCTTAGCTACGAAAATCACTGCCATTTTTTGCAAAAAAGGCCACCAGGATCTTGCTACGTGGTGGTACTTGGTAAGCATGCTCGTGAAGGCGTTACGACGAACTGATGAAACATAGAACAAAGAGAAATCTTGTTGGCTACAGCTCAACAATATATGTTTTCTAATCCACCGCATACGTTTTTTCTTTTTTTAAATCCAGGAAGAACCGCCCATATCCATTTAATGTTTTCTCTAGTTTATATTCTTTGTCCTTGCTCCCAGCCGTAATTCTAAATATTAATGGCATGTGTTAGGTTAACATGGCCTACACAAAACCCATGTTAGTTTTCATATGTTTTCTTCTTCTTTCCCAGCCATTTACAGTAGTAACTATACGCATGCATTATTTTTTCAATCATTATCTATTGTCTATCGAATATAAACGTTCTAACATTTTTTGTTGGTTACTTACCTTTTATATTATTATACAAATACATACACATGGTACAATGAGGGAGAAATACGGTCACCAATAGGGCTGGGGAAAAAATACCGAAATACCGAAATATCGTCCTTATCGTATCGAATCGTATCGAAAATATCGAAAATTTTGGTATACCGAAGTTTTTGGTAAGGTATGATACCGTACCGAATATTTTCGGTATGGTAATGGTATGAAAGTTTTTAAAATTAGGTATACCGATTATATCGAATACCGAAATTCTAAAATTTTTAATATATTTATATAGTATATATACATACACCTATATATATTATATTATTTAAAAAATATCAAATGAAAAATTAAGGATCTTCATAAACTTATTTAGCCCATAAATTATTAACTTATACACAACTTTCTAATATTAGGCCCACCATATTTTACTTATGTAACTCAAGTAACGTTTAATTTTGACTTTTTAATGTTTTTCTTCATGATTTTTGAAAGCGTGAAGATGTAATGCAATTACTTTTGTTAATCTTCACTAATTTTTTAAATATAGCCGCTTCGTTCTAATTAATCTGTATATAAAGTTGTATTTTGTGGTTATGTAAAGTTTTTTGTCTTACTAGGAGACTAGCTAAAATATGTAAATTATGTAAGGTTAAAAAATATTGTAATTTTGAAATTTTGGTATTAATAATCTATCTTATTGGGGCCTAAGGAGTTTGAATTGATTAAAAATTCCAAAACAACGAATTAACGAGTCACGAGACATGCATGGTAAAAAACCCTCCGTATGATGGTATAGAAGGTATGATATCGATACCATACCCGAAATTTCGTATGATACCGTATCGAAATTTAAGGTATACCGAAATTTTGGTATGGTATTGGTATAATTTTTTTGGATACCGAAATTCGGTACGGTATGCGGTATCACAGTTTGGTACGGTATATCGTACCGAACCACCCCTAGTCAACAAACTAATACGACTTATTGATAGTGAGATAAATAAAGGAAGGCCATTACGTAAAATAATAGAAAAATGAAGAAAGGTGGGACCCGCTGATAGGACTATGTTGGCAACTGGGAAATAGAAGTTTAAAAAGCTAAATATACAGACCGAAAAATTGATGGGATACCTGCACGTACCGGCCATATTCACGCTTTTATATTAGTAAATAGATATGTATATTTCACCTATATGCCTTTGAATGTATGCTATAAATATAAACATATTATTAGAAGATTTTAGGAAGTCATTTGCATCATGAATATGTGGAGTTTTCTTATCTTAATTATTTATATACACGAAAGGTACACGATTCGTCATTTATTTATATAGAATCAATCAGTAGGTGATTTCACCTCTAATCTCAAGAAATCATCTATTAATCTGAAATCTCCTTGGTCTTAAATCACAGACAAATCCCCAAAAGGTCAACGCCCACATGCCCCTACCAACCACCAAACCCTCGTCCCCACCGCCGTCCTCCGCCGACCACCACCACCACAACCGAATACCATTCAAATGCCTCTCACAACGCTCTACATGCCTCCTCCTCATCATCCTGATCCAACTCGCCGTCCTCTTCCTCCTCACCCACCCCAACACACCACCGCCGCCGTCTCCAGCCCCAATCGCACCCACGACCACAGTCCCCCACCACCACCACCTCCGCCTTCGTCGGAGCCCACGTGTCCGTACGGACGCATCTACACATACGACCTCCCCAAATCCCTCAACAAAGACCTCATCGACAACTGCAGAGACATCGACCCTTGGAGCTCGCGATGCGCCGCCGTGTCTAACTCGGGCTTCGGCCGGCTGGCCGACTCTCTAAACGACGTCGTTCCCAGAAACCTCACGCCCGCCTGGTACTGGACCGACATCTACGCCGCCGAGGTCATCTACCACGACCGTATGCTTCACTACAAATGCCGAACCTCCAACCAAGGGCGCTGCGACGGCGTTCTACATCCCCTTCTACGTCGGACTCGCCGTCGGAAAATACCTTTGGTTCAACTACACCTCGGCGGACAGGGATCGACACAGCGTTCAGATGCTGAACTGGGTCAAGGACCAAGATCCGTGGAAGAATCTAACGGGTCGGACCACTTCATAACGCTCGGCCGCCTGACCTGGGATTACCGGCGGCTCACCGACGACGACGGCGAGTGGGGGACGAAATTCCTCTACATGCCTCTGATGAAGAAGTCCTCCACCGGCCGTGGAGAGAAGCAGGTGGGACCAGCTTAGAGGTAAGCGTGCCCTACCCGACGTCGTTTCATCCGAGGTCCCAGTCGGACGTCGCCACGTGGCAGGAGTTCGTTCGCCGGAGAGAAAGAGATCGAGCCTCTTCACCTTCGTCGGCGCGACGAGGAAGAAGATAAAGAACGATTTCAGAGGGGTTCTGATGAACTACTGCAAGAGCGAACCCAGCGTCTGTAGGGTCGTCGACGGCTCGGTGGCGAGCTGCTACGACGGCGCGCCGGCGATGTTAGAGTCTTTCTTGGACTCGAATTTCTGCTTGCAGCCCAAAGGCGACGGATATACTCGGAAATCGGCTTTCGACTGTATGTTGGCCGGTTCAATACCGGTTTATTTCTGGAGAGAGAGCTTCGAAAATCAGTACGAATGGCATCTTCCTAAAGATGCTTCGTGCATCTCAATACACATCGACCACGCCTCGGCGAGGAACGACACGGCGGTGATAAGAAGGGTCTGGAAGGTTACGGCGGAGACGCGGTGGCGCAGATGAGGGAGAATATCGTCGATCTTCTGCCGAGGTTGTTGTACGCTAGATCTGTACAGATTTGGGTGGATTCAGCGATGCGTTTGATGTCGCCATGGAAGGGGTTCTGAAGAGGTTCATCGGCAGAAAATCCAAGCTGATAGCTAGTGGAAAAGGAAGACGACGACGACGATGATGATGATTCATCAATGGAAGCATTTTGCAGAAGTTTTCTTCTCTATTAATGAGGTTAGACCAATTCATGAAGAATTTTTCCTCCAACCAATGTACTGAAGTGTTTCTTTCATTTTCTAATTCATACAAATCTTCGTTTCTATGTATGATTTTACTTTCTTTTCAGTAATTGATCGTATTGACTCTTGACTTTGATTATTGATCAACAATGATAGAATCAATTTGAGTGAAGAGAGAAATCGAGCTCTCTGTTTCTGTATTCAACTAACTGTTGTACTGTACAGTAGAATCGTTTCTATATACCAACACTACTTAGCTGAAGTATTTACAAAGTAAACCCAATATTATACACTAATTACCAAATGAGTTAAATGGCCTTTACTCCAATGCCAACTCGGTGAGCTGTTGTTTGTCTTCTTGCTTAATATCAACATCCCCCCCGCAAGCTGGAGAGTGAAAGAAATCTTTCACACCAAGCTTGAGCAAAAGTGAACGAAACAGTGGAAATGCAAGAGATTTGGTAAAGATGTCCGCAATCTGTTCTGTAGTACGAACATGAAGAGGAACAAGGAAACCAAGCTTATATTGATCACGTACAAAGTGACAATCAATATCGAGGTGTTTGGTGCGCTCGTGAAAAACAGGGTTTTCAGTGATGTTGATGGCAGCCTCATTGTCGCACCAAAGAGGTATAGGTAACTGCAAAGAGACACGAAAATATGAAGAATATAAGAAATCCAAAGCAACTCTTTAGTAGTAATGCTCAGGCTCCTGTATTCTGCTCAGCAGAGGAGCATGATATGGTGTGTTGCTGCTTGGTCTTCCAAGAAATCAGAGCGGACCCAAGAAAATACAATAGCCAGTTAAGGATCGTCGGTGAATAGGATTGCTCGCCAATCCGAATCACTATAAGCCTCCAATTTCAACGAAGTAGCAGCATAAAAAAGGCCTTGAGAAGGAACACCTTTGAGATATTTGAGAACATGAATCAATGCATTCCAGTGCTCAGTACAAGGAGCTTGCACATGTTTACTCAACTGCTGAACTGCGAATGTAACATCGGTCGTGTGAAGTTGAGATATAAAAGCTGGCCAACAAGCTTCCTGTACCGTGATGGGTCATTAATGGGTGGACCACAATCTTCCCCAAACTGATGTCCCTTTGGTAAAGGTGTGTTTGTAGGTTTGCAGCCCTGAAGACCAGCTCCTTTAATAATGTCAAGAACATACTTTCGTTGAGTGAGAAACATACCATCAGATGATCGGGCAAGCTCTATACCAGAAAGTACTTGGCATGACCAAGATCTTTGGTGGAAAATCTGGATTAATATACCTTTGACTAGAGAAATAACACCATCATCAGAACCAGAGATTAATATGTCATCAACATAGACAATTAGGACTACGAAGACATTATTTTTCCAGAGAAAAAAAGGCATGGATCGTGTGATGACTGCTGAAATCCGTATTTGAGAAGATGATTGGTGAACTCGACATTCCACTGTCGAGATGCCTGCTTTAAACCATATAAAGATCGCTTAAGCTTGCAAACCTGCCAACTGAGATCTTTGTGTAACCTTCAGGTGGAAACATATGAACCTCTTCATCCAAAGTACCGTGTAAGAAGGCATTATTGATATCTAATTGATAAACGGCCAATTAGATGCTGAAGCAAGAGCAAGCAATATTCTTACCGTGACTATCTTGGCAACCGGAGAAAAAACTGTCATAATAATCTTCCCCCTCAACTTGATTGTAACCCTTGGCCACAAGCCTTGCCTTATATCTATCAAGCGATCCATCCGAATGATACTTGGTCTTGTAGACCCATTTACAACCATGGCTTTCTTACCCTTAGGTAAAGTAGAAATCCCCATGTATCATTTTTTCGAGTGCATTAAGTTCACATTGCATAGCATTTATCCACTCAGGGCAAGTTTCGAGCTTCAGAATAAGACTTTGGCTCATGAATACTATCGATATGTGCAAGAAAAACTCATGTATGATCAGAAAATGAAAGGGGTAAGTGGAGTTATGATTAGGTAAGACGTGGGACAATAATCAGACATATGCATGCAGGAATTTGATAAACCAGCCTGTACATTATTTGACACAAAATCTTTTAACCAAACAGGTTCTTTTCTGGTTCTGGTACTCCTTCTTACAGGATTTATTTGACTTGGTAAGGTGCTATTTGGTTCAGGTCTCGGAGAATAACAGTGTGTTGTAGTTGTGGCTGTTGGAAGGTCATTTGGTTCAGGAGATGTAGAATGATGATATATTTCTGGGGATGGATGGCTGAACCAGACATCATGATCACATTGAAGTGTATCAATATCACTTGAGAGAAGAGTATCATGATTGTCCTTGGACTTATAAGGAAAATATGACTCATAGAAAATCACATCTCGAGATATGATAATCTTCTTTGTCTGAGGATCATATAGTTTGTAGGCCTTTTGGTTGGGTGGATATCCTAAGAACACCAGCTTTAGTGGACCTAGGATCAAACTTTTCTTTATGAGGTAAAACATTTGCTACAAAACATAAACACCCAAAAACTTTGAGATGTGAGACATCTGGCGGTTTAGAAAAAAGTCTTTCATAGGGTGTTTTCAATCTAACATCTTGGAAGGAAGCCTATTAATAATGTATGTGGCAGTTAAGATAGACTCTCCCCAAAAACATTTTGGAAGTCCCGATTGAAAAAGAAGTGAACGAGCAACTTGTAACAAGTGTCTATGTTTTCTCTTACCACGCCATTTTGTTGAGGCGTGTAAGCACAAGATTTTTGATGAATAATACCATTATCTGAAAACAAACTTTGACATTTAAAGCAAGAAATTCCGACCCATTGTCAGATCGAACAACTTGACGACTGTAGCAATTGTGTTTGAACCATTTTTAGAAAATTCTGTAAAAGACAAACAGATTGGGCTTTGTTTTGCATAAGATATGTCCAGGTTGGCCCTGTTGTAATCATCAACAACAGTAAGAAATAAAAGGCACCTGAGACGGCCCTTTGATTATAAGGTCCCATATATCTATGTGAACCAACTCAAAAACAGCTTTTGTAGTAATAGAACTTGAAGGAAAAATATTTCTGTGTTGTTTAGAAAGTGGACAAATCTCACATATCTCAGAACTATTTGAAATAGAATCATGTAAGCAAGACGTTTTAGGACCTCATCAGAGGGATGCCCTAATCTTGATGCCACACACATTTATTAGACTACCGACAAAGTTGCTTGACTCAGAAAATGAAGTCTGAAGGTAGGGGTGACTAGCATTTGTATGAAGGAAATAGGAGATGGTTTTTGGGTGAAAAGACTTGTGATCAACAATGTACAGCTGATTATTACTCTTCCTACCGCCAGGATTTTTCTAGTCACTTGGTCCTGTAATATGCAGACATTGGATGAGAAGAAACAATCAATACATGAGGATTTAGCTAGCTTATTGACTGAGATAAGGTTGTGTTTGAATGTTGGGATATAGAGACACTCTCGCAATATAATCTGGTCACACAGAGGTATGTTTCCAGTGTGGGTGATTTGTTGGATACTACCATCTGGTAGATAAAACTGGTGTGGAACATGTGACTGGTTTTGGGTTAGTGAAAAATTGTAGATCGAAGGCCATATGGTTAGTGGCTCCTGTATCAATGATCCAATAAGCCAAACTCAAATTCCTAACTGAACTCAGAGCTGAGAAAGAATTCATACCTGCAAAGTCACCGTAATGAGCGAAATTAATCTGCTCTGCACCAGAGTTGAACTCCTGTCCTTTCATCATTTTGTTCATTTCGTGTTGCATTGTTTTAAACATCTCCATCATATTCTTCATGCCATCATAACTCTGAGCATTTGGATCAATCGGAGTTTCAGCAAGATGGGCAGCAATCCTGTTAGCTGATTGGTTTTGTCCATCGTTATTAGACTTCCACCATTCGGGATAACCAATGAGCTTAAAACAATCATCCTTCAGATGACCATTCATGCCGCAATGGTTGCATTTCAGGAGTTTCTTTGCAGCCTTATCCAATCTGAGCACATTATCTCTACCAATGTTGTTTTGAAAATTCTCCCTTTGGAATTATAATTGCCCCTTCGTGCAATCAACGAGCTTCGATTAACAGGATCACGAAAGCTTCTTTGTGCAAGTAATGCACTTTGCTGAACATTCTCGTCATACGCCAATGAGGATCACGAAAGCTTCTTTGTGCAAGTAATGCACTTTGCTGAACATTCTCATCATACGCCAGTTGCACTTGTTGTTGCCTTTCAACATTCATTATCATGGCGTAAGCTTTCTTCACATCAGGAAGTGGATCGGTTACCAGAATCTGATTTTTGATAGGCAGATAGCTCTCATTCAAACCTGTTAAGAACTGCATTAATTTGTCTCTTCCATCCTTTCCTCCACCTTGTTTATTTTTTAAACACCACACAGCTCCCACATGTACACATATCAGGGGGGTCTAGGTAGCTCAGTTCATCCCAAAGCTTCTTCAATTTCGTAAAATATGCTGCCGAGGGATTGATTTCCTTGAGTTATTGATGATATCTCCTTTTCAATTGATAAATCTGTGGTCCATTGCTAACACCAAATCTATCTCTCAACTCTTCCCATAGATCATATGCATTTTCAGCAAGAATATACCTTCCAATAGCTCATCAGTCATCGAGTTAAGTATCCATGAAACAATAGTGTCATAAACTCGACACCACTGGTCAAAATTCACATCACTCACAGCAGGTTTAGGCACATTACCTAGGATAAATCCTATTTGTTTTTCGCACTTAAGGATTTCTCATTGCGTGACTCCATACCAGGTAATTCGTATCATTTAATTTGCAGCTCACGATCGTCAAACCTAGATTATCTGAGGGAAGTAAGGTCAAAGGATGAACATACCTCCATAGTTGGCATTCGCTCGCTCTTGTGAGTTGAAAACATTTGTTCCTCTGCCAAATCTTCTTCGAATTTCACTTCCAGCATCAACTGAATCATCACCACTGGATTCATGGATTTCTGACATTTTGAACTAAGTAAAGATCAAATTCTTCCGATACTTGGAATCAAACAGATTTATACTGCTCTGATACCATCTTGACTTTGATTATTGATCAATCAATGATAGAATCAATTTGAGTGAAGAGAGAAATCGAGCCTCTATTTTCTGTATTCAACTAACTGTTGTATTGTACAGTAGAATCGTTTATATATACCAACACTACTTAACTGAAATATTTACAAAGTAAACCCTATATTATACACTAATTACAAAATGAGTTAAATGGCCTTTACTCCAATGCCAACTCGGTGAGCTGCTGTTTTGTCTTCTTTGCTTAATATCAACAA
>JAPQWV010003114.1:0-45600 GCA_027422505.1 Craterostigma plantagineum
AAACTGTTCCATTCAAAGAATAGTTTTGGCACCAAAACTGATTTCGATCTGATAATCTTTAATCCTGCTTAATTGACTTGAATTTGATGTTTATGTGCTCGCTTAGGTGCTATAAATCATTTGCGATTAGATCGATAGCGTGAACATCAATTAAGCAGAATTGATTTAATATGTGTAGTTACTGTTTGCGCTAAGAAAACACTTGAACACATACTGATTTTGCTAAAATTCGATATCATTTGCTTCATGACGTGTTTAATTGTTTGTTTGTATGTAATTAGCAGTTGATTTCGAGCAAGTATATGCAATTTCAGTGTGTAATTGTTGTTTTTGCTTGAATAAGTGTTAATTAGGGTTCTACCACTGTTTGCGTGATTTTAATTTTTCTCGCTAAAGTCTTCCATCGAATTAATTTATCGACCGAAAACTTCGCGCGATAAATTTTTCTCGGTACACTAAGTCAGCCCTAAAGTCTCTATCACTAGAAGTGATTTTAGTAGAAAAATTTCTCGAGCATTATTATGCGAAAATCTTTTTCGACGAGACCTATTTTGAACTTTGTGCACGCAAAACTTTCTGTAGAAAAACTTTTTCGGTCAGACTTCTTAGTTTGACCAAGCGAAAATCATTTGCATCCGAGAAACTTTTTCGGACCACGAATTTATTTTGACTCAGCGAGAAACTTACTAAACGTATTGTTTCTTTGCGTTCGAAATAAATTCACTATCCAAGAACTTTTCTCGATCGAAAGATTTTGAGCATTTATTTCACTCGTGAAAATTTTTGCTGACATACTTTCTCGCACGAGAACAGTAACAACTACACTTTATTTCGATAAAATTATTTTCGATAAAACCTTTCGATAATAATTCTCGACTGCTTTACAATCAAAGGATACTAACTAATTTGTTACTCGTAAAGCACATCACATTAGTTCAAACAATCAAAACAAATAACGAAGATACTTTATCAACTCAACAAACGAAAATGGATGCTTACTCTCTTAGAAACGACAATCGTCCTCCAGTTCTCAAAAGAGGCGAATACACGGTCTAGAGGAGTCGGTTCTTGAATTTCATCGAACTTAAAGATCAGGCTGAGACTTGCTTAGATCACTCTATGAGGGACCAGAAGTATCTTATATAAATCAAGAAGGTGATAGCTAAAATAATCCTTCAGTCGAACCCACTAGGCGAGTGAAACTACCTACGAAGTACGACAATGCTGAGAAAAGAAGACCAAAAGCAGATCTGATAGCCAAAAACACGCTAATGCAGGGCATCCCCAGCGACATCTATAGACAGATGGATAACATCCCAACGGCCAAAAGGATGTGGAATGAACTGGAGAGGATGCTGCAAAGAGCCGAAGTAGGCGCCGAAGCTAAGAAGGGTAACATACTCACAACGTATGACTCCTTCAAAGCTAAAATTGAGGACAACTTGCATGATCTTTATCAGCTGTACCTCATTCTTCTCAACGAAATGAGAAAGATTGACATTAAAAAGACAAATATGGAGATGAATATTCAGTTCGTGTCAGCACTGCGCACTGAATGGAAAAATATTTCCACTCAACTCCGACAAATTAAGGACTTGGATGAGATTGATATTCACGCTGTTTTTGATAACCTAGCACAACATGAAGAAGACATCGGCGAGATACAGAAAGAGCATAAGGGCAAGCAGGCCGAGGACTCCATAGCTCTAGTTTCAGAGAAGAAGAGCTCTCGTTCATGCAAGGCAAAGCAGGTCAAGCTCCCTAGCTCTTCAGAGGGTGAAGACACAACAGATTCAGAACTTCCCTCTGAGATCAGAGACTTTGGGAAACAGTTGGCGTTAGTCGCTAAAATAATGACGAAGCAGTACTTCAAGAAGAAGTCGTCATCTTCTGCTAACAGACTTCGAACTACAAGCTCGAAGAACAAAGAGAAACCAACTGAGTCTACAGAAGTCACAACGTCAAAAGAGACACTAAAATGCTTTAACTGTGGAAAAGCAGGTCACCTTGCCAGGGAGTGCACCCTTCCAAAGAAGAAGGATGCTAACTACTACAGGAAGCATCAACTTACCAAACTAAAGGAAGCTGGAGTATCTCTAATGGCGGAACAGGACCACTGGCTAGAGGACAGCTCAGATTCTGACGCCGAAAACCTTGCTCTAATGGCACGCCTCGAAGATGAAGAGGAAGATGGAATTTCCGCAAAGACGGACGACGACAAAGCATCCGCATCATCATAGGGGGTAGAATCCTCTCACTCTACACATTCAGACCTATTAGCTGTGTTAAATTCGAAATTTGCTAAACATGGTACTTGAGCAGAAACGACGTATAAATGTAGAGAAAAGGCTTCTTAAGTCTAGGAAAACTATAGCCAGTCTCGAAGAAAATGCAAGGAGTTCTAGTCTCAAATAGATAAACTAACTAAGAGAATCCAATCATATGAGACTAAGCATATCTCACTAGAAAAGCATAGTTCGGTAATGAAGAAACTAAAAGACAGGTTAGACAATACCCACAAATGTCTAGAAGCTAGTCTAGAAGCTGAATTAGAAAAATCCAATTCTAATATTAGTGAATTAGGAAAGAGTCTAGATGCATGTCAAGCCGAAATGAGCACTACTCTAATTAACTATGGTACCATAGACGCCGAACGTAAGAAGCTATACACTAAGATTAAGAAATTAGAAGATCTTCTTGTGAAGAGGGATCAAACTGATCAGACCATATTTTTTAATATGCCCAAGGACAAGAGTTTTATGATTATAGATATGGCTTAGGCTTCGAGAATCCACGTAACTTGAAAAAGGTTGACTGCAAACAACTCTACGATGTCAAGTACATGGGTCTTGGGCTAGTCTCTCTTACACGGTTTTTACTAACGCAAAGGAAATTAATGAGTTAGAAGAAGCCAGGAGGAAAGCCAAGAATAGGGCTGAAATTCCCTTTTCTTACACGGAATTGAATCAAAGCTACAAAACTAAGGAACTTCCCATCTTTGAGTCAATGTATCTTCCCAAAATTTGTTCTGCATCGGAGGAAGTGCAAATTCATCTGAAAATTCTCTCTACATACCCTATTGTTAGAAAATAGTGGGATTACGAGCTTCTTTGGAAAAGGAAAGAGAGGATTTTGAAGCTGAAAAGAAAAGATTCCTAAAAGACATAGAAAATCTTAAAGCTTCCTCCATCTCACAAGCCATTTCTCACGCATCTCCCTCAAAGGATAAAATCATTACGAAAAGCGTGAAGAAAGAAACATTGCCTCCTAAAGATCAAAAACCTAAAAATAAAAATATGACAAATAATAACTCTAACATTGTGTTTACTACGTCTACGGGAGCGTAGTACCTGAGCTAGAGGAATCGAAGGCGAGAGGGTGTCTAGGTTAGGTTAAGAAGGAGCCTTAGACGTGAAAGTGTTAAATGTATCTCCTCTTTCTGTAAAAAGACTAAACACTCGTAGAAATAAAAGAGTTGTTTCTTCCCTCAAAATAATTGCTTCTACTTGCTCCTTAAAGCCTACCACATTTAGAAGAGATCGTTCTGGTGTAGAGAGGCACGGGAGATGAGGCAAGTCGGTCGGACAGTTTTCAGGTCAATGGAGTAGAGATTCGTCTTTCTCTGGCCAGTGAGTAGCTTTATTCCATTGTTATCTGTGACGCTACATTGTTGTCTCGAAGTTCACCTTGTAGCCTTTGTCACAGAAACGTCCAATGCTGAATAAATTGTAGCTCAGTCCTTCGACATAGGAGGCCCTTTGATGGTTAGCTGATGTAGATAACTCAGGTGGATGAGAGAATGTCCTGCTGCGTGCAGTGCAGTGACCTTCCGGTGACCGTAGAGGCCAAGTCAAAGATAGCACCATGAAGCTCGAAGTCGAGTGAGAGAGCCCGGTAGACACTAAGACCATGCGTGACGGATGCAAAGAATCAGTTTAGAGCACCGATAGAATGCCTCTTTGTTCTGTGTGAGGAGTGTCTAAGTAGACGGACCTAAATCAGTTAGCACCCATATGGGTTCGGTAGCATGTAGAAGCTAACAATTTGTTGCTAGATTGAATTCTTGCTGGATTGTTGGATAACTGGTTTAAGAACCCAAGCCTGACAGTTTCCTGTGGGATGCAGTTGGGATTTCGGAGTCCAAACTTGTTTTGCCTTAATTTCTTGTTCTGCTTGGTCTTGGGGTGGTGTGTTTTTTATCTTAGATTTGATAGTATGATTCGTGAGCGTGGAAGATATGGCCTTAGAATTAGTGGTTTTGTGACGTGGAAGCGTTTTTGCTGGAACGACCGTCATGAGGATAGGAAAATATATCATTATTTATATGACAATATTTCGATTTCTGGGCATAAAATAACGAAACACGATCTGCGACATTACAACAAGTCACTTATGGAAATGCAAAAGATTTTTAATCATGAGAAGAAAGGTTTGAGACTGGTATCTTCGTCTTATCAGGGACTGTTGTCTTCTTTGCTGAGCCAGATCGAACCTTCTTCGCTTCCTCAGATCTCACGCCTTTGTCTGTTGGTACGTGTGATACAAAGTTAGTGTGAGATAATGGAATTTTCCTCGTAGTTTGCTTGCATTTATATGCAGAGGATTTGGAACAGGACGGGAGGTGGAGGGTTTGTAAGCGTCAGGAAAGTTTTCAAGAGTATAAATTTTGTTTAACAAAATAGTTTTCTCTTCTTCCTGGGCTTTCTTTTCTGATTCTAGGGAGGCTGTCAAGGCTCCGATTTTGCGAATAATTTCTGGAATATAGATAGATGAATAAATGGGTTTAGCCTGATCGTCAGTGCTTTCCTGAATTTCGGGTCCAAATGGTGACATGTAATCATCAGAGAGTGTTATCTCTCTAGTTTTGTAGCTATCATTGAGTTTTGTATAGTCACACACGATTTGGGCCCATTCTTTATTCCTCCGTTTCTGTTCGTCAGATTCAGTCACCTCACTTGATTCTACGAAGGGCCTTCGTTGTTCAAGGCTCAAACCAAAACTTCTAATGTCGTACAGAGAGAGTACATATCTTTCTCTGGGTTAGTGGTGGGTTCGAATCCCAATCCTTCGCGGGGATCATAGAATTCTACATCTTTAGGTTGGCTTAGAAAGAGGGTTCGTTCAGATTGACCTCTTTTGGTGTAATGTCCTCTAACTCTTTGATTGTCTTGTATAGACGAACACGTTCGTTGGTGACTAGTTCATATTGAGACAATACATTTACTCGTTCTTCTTCGCTGTCTTGCAAGTTTCTACAGATATCGCTAATTTGTTTTTCCTTGCTTCTATAAGGTCTTCTAAAGTCTTCACTTTAGCTTCAGACAAGGTTAAGGTTTCTTGAAGAATAACTATCTCTTCCTGTTGTTGTTTAATAAGGCATAATTTTTGTCAAAATTGCTTTGGAGTTCTGAGTAATCTTTACGATGCATGGAGAGTTCGGCTATCCTACGTTCAGTTTGACAAAATCATTTAGAGATGGAGTGTCCTCCAGCCATTCCTCTTCCTCAGCAACCAAGACAATTCCCGCCTACTTGCATTGTGAGAGATGAAAATTATTTTTGTAGTATTCAGTGTTTTTTTTTATGTCTGAAGCATTCAGAAGCAAAGTGACCCGGTTTGCCACAGTTGAAGCACTTCTTTAATACTTCAGACTTCTTAGTTTCAGCCTCTACTGGGGCAACGAATCTGTTTCCCACCCGAGGTTCGTTGTTTGTTGAAGGAAGATGATGATTTCTTGGCGCTCATCTTATTGACCGTCTCTGAGATCATAACCAGTTTCTTTCTGATTAATTCGAGTTCGTCCTTAGATTCTTGGTCAGATACAGCGTTGTCTGAAGTGTCAGATTGTACAGCCTGCTTTCCTTTAGAAGTTCTCGAGCTCTTGTTGCTTGATGTAGAGGTCACGAGTGCAATTGGTTCCATGTCGACATTTGTTTTTCCCTCGTTCTTGATTTCTTTGGCATACTGAGAGTATTGTGAGAGGTTGTCGTGTAAGGAGTGAATGTCAATAGTATCCAGATCTTTGTTCTGTTGCTTAACCAGAACTGCAATCCGTCCCCACTTAGGTTGAAGTGTGGAAAGGAACTTGATGTTGTGTTCGAGATGGAGAGTTGGATGTTGATCTTTCTCATCTCGTTGATGATGGTCAGGAAACGAAGGTAAACATCTCGAAGTTCTTCCCCCTCCTTAGCTTTGAAGGAGTCATAGGCAGTGAGGATGCTAGACTTCTTAGACAGATTGCTAACTTCTGTCCCAACCATCATTTTGCGTACTTCATGCCAGATTTTCTTTGCAGTGACCATTGCATCGACTTGCTTGTAGACATCATTTGGTAGGGCCTGAAGTACGTAGTGTCGAGCAAGCTTGTCCACTCTGGCTCGTGCTCTCTCAGCATCATTGTATCGACTAGGGTCATTAGGAGTTCTCCTCTCTCAAAAATTGAGGAAAGCATGTCATTTGTGAGGTCTACATCCTTGATTTCTATGAAGTTGATGAATCGTTGCTTCCATATGTCGTACTCTCCCCATCTTAGTAGTGGTGCACGATTGTCAGATCCAATAGCAAGACCGTCCATTGTTTTTGTTTGGTAATTATCGTTAACGCAAAATAGATCTGTGAAATAAAATGGTTTAGTTTTGAATGAGAAATGGTCAAGTTTGAATAATTGGAGTGTTGAGTCGACGTAAGTAAATTCACTTAATGAATTCTGTCGTTTTTTAAAAATTTGATGGTTTTGTGTAAGGCTTTAGGATCGGACGATTGCAGTTATGTGATATTAAAAATTTGGTCTACCCAATCTCAGTGCTAGATCGATTCTAAGTGCTATGAATCGGGCGATTGAAATTCTAGGATTTTAACTCGGGTGACGAAAATTTCAATTTAGTGTTCTAGAATGGGGCGACAGTATGAATCGTACAATATAGATCCTAGCGGCTTTAATGGGGCGACAGAATGTGAATCGTGCGAAAGAGTTTGGAAAAAGGTCTGTTTCGGGCGATGGAGCGATTTCAATTTGGAATACTTTGTTTCGATCGAAAGAAATGAGAGAGTTCGGGCGAATTGGTGCAAATAAATTTCGTTTCGATTGGCTACAATTGGATGTGGTTTATTGGCCGATTGAGTGTCGGGCGATGCAGTTTAAATGGATTGACAATCGCCGAGAAATGAACGGGGCGAAACTAGTAATTTTGGTACTGTAGCCTTTCTGGCGATTCAAGCGTCGGCCTCAAACCGAAACTCCTCACAGTGGGTTTCGGTCGAAACCTTCAAATGCGATGGTACTGTTCTATATGCTGCCCGAAAGTGATGATCAGTTCAGTAAAAACCAGATTTTCAGACTCGTTTTTGCTCAAATCCTACTCAAACTTGACGAAAATCGACGTGAAAGACCACAAATGTACTCATTATCAGTTTCTAATGTGTTAAGGGAAAGAAATCACTGAAACGATTTGAAAACACCCAAAAATAGTGATAAAATCCAAAATGAGTTTTCAATCAAAAACTTCTTCAAATCACTTCGGAATCGAGCGAAACTGGATTCAAATCGAAGATATTGATCCGGGTTAGGCTCTGATACGACTTGTTGGCCCTTTTATTACCAAACAAGGATCAAAAGAAAGGCTTGAATGTTTAAAACGTTAAGAACACCTTGAGTGCATGTTAGTGTGTGTATTTCAATGGAATAGTACAAGGTGGCTTACCTTTTGATTTCTTTTGATAAACCTTAATTAGGGTAAGTTAGGGCTTTATATACCACAAGTATTTTGTCTATTAAAGCCCAGTCCAAAACTTCTACAAAATATCATAAGTCTTTCCAAACTACATAACCCATTAAATAAATACATTTAAACCCAAGATTATATAAATTGAAGGATGCTACAAAATATTCCAAACAATTAAATAAATGCAATTAACTCCCTGTAATTCTGAACAGTAACATCTGGCTCCATAGCCGATTTTATAAAAATCTGCATTCCTTAGAGCAAAATGTCGAAAATGTTAGAGTTAATCAACGAGTTAACTTTAAT
This sequence comes from Craterostigma plantagineum, assembly GCA_027422505.1. Lineage (NCBI taxonomy): Eukaryota > Viridiplantae > Streptophyta > Magnoliopsida > Lamiales > Linderniaceae > Craterostigma > Craterostigma plantagineum. The sequence goes on from JAPQWV010003114.1 coordinate 8,028, forward strand.
ACTAGAGGTCCCCTTAATTATTTAATTGAATAACATGAGCTCCTTGTCTTGACAAAAATGTGTTGTCCCTCTCTTTAATAGCGTTTGATAAAAAATCTGAAACACTTAGAGAAAAACATCAAAAATGTTTGGAACTCATAGCATGAAATTAATAAGTGCTCCCCCTCAAATAATGCACCCAAAATAGATTTTTCATGCAAGCATATAAAATCAATTAAAGTACTTAGCACAAATAACACGCATTTAATCATTTATCCTAGAGGTCCCTTAAACATGCATTAAAAATAATGCGTGAGGGTATGAGCACAAATTTAGAATGTGCAAATTTAGCACAAATAACACGCATTCAATATCAATGCAAGCTAAACATGCATTTAGAAAAGTATCGCATTTATAAAAGTCAGTGTAGATGCAGAATAAAATTGGATGCATTAATGTGCGGTTTTTATTTTTGATTTTTTCTTATTTAAAAAAACCGAACGAAATTAACAAATGTTATCATTTATTAGCATATAATTTTTATTTTTTTATGAATATTGATATTATTAATAGTATGGGGTCAAATTATTTGGCTTCGATCAACATCACGAAGAATTTCACAAGACACGTGAAAAGAATATGCCGTCAAGTCGTGTCGACAAACTAAAGTCCTCATAGAATGATCCGTTTCGACAACTTCTGCTAGGTTCGAAATCTAATTCAACAAACCATAAGAGTCTATCATAGCATGGCATGTTTGATGAATGTATAATTCGGCACATAGGTATACGAAGGTGATCCCATTTAATTGACATTTATTAATGAAATTTTCAAAATTTGAAGATAAAGCATATAAAGTTTCGTTCTAAAATTATTCTAAGTGTTGAATTGTAAAGTTGAGCACTGTTCACTCCGTTTTTTTTATTGCTCGAGAATTGAAATCCTCAATTAAATTGCCTAAGTGCGACTTTTGAATGTAATTCTCCGTTTTTAATTTGCGATCGAAAAAATTTTATCCGCTAAGGTCTGCTACAGTGGAAAAGACTTAGAAAGTTTTACTAAGTGTTGAACATTATACGCGTGGTACTGTAGTCGAGAAATTTTACGATCGAGAAAAATTTTCGTGTAAATTTACGATCGAGAAAAAACAATTTCCGCGTAAATTTATGATCGAGAATTTTTTCACGCGTGAATAAAATTCGCCGTGAAAGTTATTAAGCGAGAAAGTATTTCGATTTTAAAATAGTTTTTCGCTGTGAAATTTTACGATCGAGAAAATTGACAAAGAGAAACTAGGTTAATCATCGAGAAAATTTTTCGATCAATCAAAATTATCGCTGTACTTCTACGAATTTATCGTCGAAAAATTAATATTATCGCTAAAATTTTCGACCGAGAACAAAATAGAAATCGAAATTACTGTTTTCGATTGTAAATTTGCGCTCGAAACTAATTACACCTATTTGATCTATTCCATTCAGTAATCTTTTCGCTCACATAAAATCAACATTCGATTTCTCGATTGTAAGTATATTTGGATCTATGTTATTTATTTTACCGATTAAGTCAAGAATTTAGCGACCGAAAAAATTTTACGATGCAAACAGTGACTCAATCAAATTGAAATTCAATTGACACTGTTTGAGAGCGAGAAAGTTCTTCGACGCCATTAAACATCTAAACCCAGTTCCGGTCGAACTCTCAATCGAACTTTAAAAATGCAGATAATCGAAGAAATATACTGCTAGAATGATCAAAACCCTTAAACTATCCTAGGATGCGGATTTCAACCCATATATACACAAAAACAGGTCGAAATCTCAATGAAATGGCATGTGGGTTTGTTACAGTTTGAACAATCGAAAATCTACTCAGAATCAGACGAAAGACTATAAAATGTAGATGCAAACTTAGTTAAATCGCACGCAAATAGCACATAAGTGTCATTTCTACCTTAAACAGGCAATTCCAAGATGAAAATCGAAAGATTTTGGTAGATGGAATCGTCTATGAAAGTTTTGTGAGAGAGAAAAATGAATAGATACTGTATACTTCACGATTAGGTTTTGCGTGAGATAAAGTTTTTCGCATATTGGACGTTTTGACTGATTGGTCTGATTGGACGTTTTGAGTTCGCATATTATACAGGCCCAATTCTAATTTTTCGCTCGAGAAACTTTGATCGAGAATTTCATTTGGTCCCCATTTAATTTTCCTTCGACAAATTGGAAGCAAAAATTACTATTTGGTCCCAAATCAATTTTTGCTCGAGAAACTTCGATCGAAAATTACTATATTCGCCCAAATTTCTCGATAGTAAGTTTTCTAAGATTTCAGATTGACCCTAAGTTCAAGTAAAAACCACATAATTGCTCCCCCACGTATGAAAATATATAATTAACTCCCAGTAACTCAGAGCGGTGACATCTGGCGCCATAGTCAAATTTCGTAGATATTCAATACTTAGAGCAAAAATATCGAGAATATTAGAATTAATTTAGGCGCCCCCTGAAACCTTTTTAAGAGAAGTTGATTAAATTCAAATCCATTAAACACGTCAACGATCAAAATATTTAACCAACCAAAATTTAAACCAATGCCATGTACTCCAAGTCTTGAATAATTCCTGAAGTCCTCCTCATTGTTTCTGCAACACTTAGAGAAAGACCATAAAAAATATTTGGAGCTCAAGGTATAAATTTTGGAAATGCTCAACGTCAAACAGTGCACCTCAATTGATTTATCAAACAAGTACATAAACCAATATGAGTAACAATTACCAAAAAAATGCGATTTATCAAGATTGGTCTAGATACATGGTCCCCTATACATGTAACTATAATTTCACGCGATGATATGAGCAAAAACAAATATTCGCACTTTTAACAATTCAGCTCAAATCAACGTAAAATTGCATATTAGAATGTGCGAAAAATATAAAATATATATCTTTTAATCAATTATGCATAGATGCAAATAATAATTGCATATTAATATGTGCGAAAATATAAACATTTACGCTTTTAGTCAATTCCGCATAGATGCAAATGAAAATTGCATATTAAAATGTGCCATCTATCTTTTATATGTATATATATATATTTTATTTTTTATAACGTGTAATGATAAGAAAAATAGAGAGATTGTTAGTATGGGTTAGATTATTTTGCTTCGATCATTGTCACGTCTAAAGTTTCACAAGACACTTGCCATGATCATATGCCGTCAAGCCACGTCAGCAAACTATAGTCCTTAGTTCAAGGGTCAATTCCCTTTCAATACCTTTCAAAGATAAGAATTCCTCTTAAATACCCCTGAAGTTATTTATTCCTGATCAATACCCATCTGCAAAAAGTTTCCTATTTAATACCCCAAATGCCTAAAATGACGATAATAACCATTCTTCAACGATTTAAAAAACTTCCAGATTATTATATCACATGTGGTCAAAATCGTACCACCACAACCAGTAATTATACTCAATGTTAAAAATGTAATTCTACCAATAAAAATGGAGATTAGACCAATTGTTCTCTTTATTATACAAAGTCAAATTTAAGATTATTATACCAATTGTTATCAGTATTATACCAACGAATAGTGTTATTATTATTTTATATACGAATTAAGATATGCACAATAAACCACGAAACACAAAAATTATGCCAACAAAAAGAAACATTATACCAACAAAGTATTTATTATATTAATAACTTTCCAGTCAACTTCGACACTTCGGGGACGAAATTCTTTTAAGGGGGGGGGAATGTAATACCCGCAAAATTTAATACAGGGTTCTTAATATAATTTAGTGATATATCTAAAATACGAAAGGCAAGACTTCCAAATATTTGAAGCTTGAAAATTAAATAGAAAAAAATTAGAATTTGGAATAAATAAAAATTAAATATATATATATATAATTACAAATAATTATAACATGATAATAAGTAATAATAAAATGGATAAAGATAGAGAAGTATGTCTAGTAACATGCGTGAATTGTGTTACACATGAGATTTACAGGTGTAGTTAGTATTACACTTCTACTCAAGTGATTAAATAATGACGAGAGAATATTTAAATACCATATGTGAGGGAGGATATTTAATATTACTTAGCTCATGAGGTGAAACTTTCGGATACATTATATACATACATACTCATATATATGATAAATATTAATCTAGTAAAGGACATAGTACTACTTAGATGTCATTTAGCGATTGATAGGCATGATTATGTATAATATTATATATATCCATATAGATATGTCCACAAACACATGTGTATTAATGTGTAGTATATTAACGCATCAAAGGACTTACACGTTGGGGGAAAACTAAATTAATAATAACTTAGTACAAGTTAAACAAACAAGACAAGGGTTAGTAAAACATCAACTTCTTTTACATATCATCACACTGGGAATAAGAACGAATCTTTCGAAAGTGTACTCAAGGTAGAAAGTTAATGCTGAATTTGTGACGACCATTACTTAAAAGATAGGTATTGGAAATATCTCATTCATTATCAAAGAAAAAGAAATGAACGACGTCAAACCCTATTGGTTCTTGATAAGATCTCATCTAAACCTTCGATGTATTCTCTATTTCCTTTTTCATAAGATCCCACTCTAAACAATTCATCTCCATTCGTTCTTGATAAGATACCACACTAAACATTTGAACCATCAGTTCGTTCTCCATTTTGCACATCATCATCATGTCAACAAAGGTTCGCCATTTAGAGAATTCACCTGAATCCTGACTGACTGACCGTATTTGGAGGAAAGGTAGGTGAAACTCACCTACGGTACGTAAACATTATGTGCATTTTTGTGACAGGTGTGTAGGTGAAATCCACCTATGACACGTAAACGGTTGTGTGAATTACATGTGATACTTATGTTTTATATGATTATGTGGTTTAGTGATTTACGTGATTTATATGTATTAAATATTCTGCATGTTACTATGTATATCTATGATTTGCACTGCACTTGCATACCACGTCAGTTCGAGGGAGTCGGGTACCATGCGGAACGGTAATGTTTAGGATGTCAATGGGAGGTGTATCTACGTTGTGTAGAGGGGAACATTTGGGTGAGTGCCACTCTAACGAGATCTGAGTTGGCCGCCCGAGTCTAGGAGGTGTCGAGTGACGGGACGTGTTGCGACTAGGACATTTCGAGTATAGGGCAACTCTAACGAGACCTAAGTAGCTTACCCGCTCTAACGAGACCTGAGCAGGATATGCGTCTCTAACGTGACTGAGTAGCCACCCACTCTAACAAGACCTGAATAGGATATTCCATTCTAACGTGACCTGAGTGGGAACCTATTCTAGCAAGACCTGGGTGGGATATTAGAAATGTACTTAATGTCGAGTAGTGTGGGGTGTTGAGACGTGTTAGTGTTGAGATGAGTAGAGACGAGTTGAGCGTGCATTTGTGAGGTGTTTTGGGGATGGGGTTGAGCGCACGTTGCATATATGCATGTTTCATCTACTGGGCCAGGAGCTCAGTTTAAGTGTTGTAGGTACATACGAGTCCGGTGCTGATACGCGTCGCGACTGAGGCGGGCTGTTGGCGGTGACTCCAGCGACTTTTGAGGGCAGGGCGGTACATGGATGTGACCTGTGGAGCGATGTTAGGATTTTTAACATTTTGATATCTTAGTGCTATGACTTGTGTAAATATATAGCTATGTAGACGATGTTTAATTTAATATATTTTATTTAGAAAAAGTTTTAAATAGACAGTCTTCCGCGACTTACGTTGCGAAAATCCGACAAAAAATACTTATTAGAAAATGAGGGTCGTTACATGTGGTATCAGAGCTTACGTTAGAGGTTCTGTAGACCGTCCATGTGCTGCCGCTCAAAAGCCTGGAGCATCAGCCTTGCCTGTAAGTTTTAAGATTGACGCAATTATGTGATTATAATAATGTGTGTTGTTTATGTGACCAACTGTAGACTATTGAAATAAGTATGCTTAGTTAGAGTGCGCAGCGGAAGCGTGGTTGGAATAGGAATATGTACGCCTAGAGGACGTAGAAAATATTGGTCGAGTCTGGACATAGGGAATTGGATGATCGTATTAATTGAGTCACACATTTAAACGTGTCACCTAAATTATGTAATGAAGGTGGAAATAAATTTTCCCTTAATAGGATATGAGCAGATCAGGGAATGGTAGAATCGTTACCCCTCTGCGAATTTCGGGGACGAAATTCTTTTAATGGGGGAGAATGTAATAGCCGTAAAATTTAATACAGGGTTATTAATATAATTAGTGATATATCTAAAATACAAATGGCAAGACTTCCGAATATTTGAAGCTTGAAAATTAAATAGAAACAAATTAGAATTCGAAATAAATAACAATTAAATATATATATATATAATTAAAAATAATTATAACATGATAATAGAAATAGATAAAGATAGAGAAGTATGTCTAGTAACATGCGTGGATTGTGTTACACATGAGATTTACAGGTGTAGTTAGTATTACACTTCTACTCGAGTGATTAAATAATGACGAGAGAATATTTGAATACCATATGTGAGGGAGGATATTTAATAATACTTAGCTCATGAGGTGAAACTTTCGGATACATTATAAACCTAATAAACCTACATACTCATATATAAGATAAATATTAATCGAGTAAAGGACATAGTACTCCTTAGATGTCATTTAGCGATTGATGGGCATGATTAGGTATAATACTATATATATCCATATAGATATGTCCACAAACACATGTGTATTAATGTGTAGTAGATTAACCCATCAAAGGACTTGCACGTTAGGGGAAAACTAAATTAATAATAACTTAGTACAAGTTAAACAAACAAGACAATGGTTAGTAAAACATCAACTTCTTTTACTTATCATCACACTGGGAATAAGAACGAATCTTTCGAAAGTGTACTCGAGGTAGAAAGTTAATGCTAAATTTGTGACGAACATTACTTAAAAGATAGGCATTGGAAATATCTCATTCATTATCAAAGAAAAAGAAATGAACGATATCAAACCGTATTGGTTCTTGATAAGATCTCACCTAAATCATCGATGTATTCTCCATTTCCTTTTTCATAACATCCCACTCTAAACAATTTATTCTCCATTCGTTCTTGATAAGATTTGAACCATCGGTTCGTCTCCATTTTGCACATCATCATCATGTCAACAAAGGTTCGCCAATTAGAGAATTCAGCAGATCTCCTAACGGACTGACTGTATTTGGAGGAAAGGTAGGTGAAACTCACATACGGCACGTAAACATTATGTGCATTTTTGTGTCATGGTGTGTAGGTGAAATCCACCTATGACACGTAAACGGTTGTGTGAATTACATGTGATACTCATGTTTTATACGAGTATGTGGTTTAGTGATTTAGGTGATATATATGTATTAAATATTCTGCATGTTGTTATGTATATCTTTGATTTGCACTGCACTGGCATACCACGTCAGTTCGAGGGAGTCTGGTACCATGCGGAACGGTAATGTTTAGGATGTCAATGGGAGGTGTAGGTTATTACGTTGTGTAGAGGGGAACATTTGGGTGAGTGCCACTCTAACGAGATCTGAGTTGGCCGCCCGAGTCTAGGAGGTGTCGAGTGACGGGACGTGTTGCGACTAGGACATTTCGACTATAGGGCAACTCTAACGAAACCTGAGTAGCTTACCCGCTCTAACGAGACCTGAGCGGGATATGCGCTCTACCGAGACCTGAGTAGCCGCCCACTCTAACGAGACCTGAATAGGATATTCCATTCTAACGTGACCTGAGTGGGAACCTATTCCAATGAGACCTGAGTGGGATATTAGAAATGTACTTAATGTCCAGTAGTGTGGGGTGTTGAGACGTGTTGTGTAGTGTTGAGATGAGTAGAGACGAGTTGAGTGTGCATTTATGAGGTGTTTTGGGGATGGGGGAGCGCACGTAGCATACATGCATGTTTCATCTACTGGACAAGGAGCTCAGAAGTGTTGTAGGTACATGCGAGTCCGGCGCTGATACGCGTCGCGGCTGAGGCGGGCTGTTAGCGGTGACTCCAACGACTTTTGAGGGCAGGGCGGTACATGGATGTGACATGTGCAGTGATGTTAGGATTTTTAATAATTTGATATCTTAGTGCTATGACTTGTGTAAATATATAGCTAGACGATGTTTAGTTTAATATATTTATTTTAGAAAAACTTTTAATAAGACGGTCTTCCGCGACTTACTATGGCGATCGTACTTTTCTAATTATGATTAGTGGCGGATTTCCGCAACCTAAGCCGCGGAAGGCCCGTCTAATTAAAACTTTTTCCTAAGATAATATATATTAATATAATAATCTGTCCACATCGTTATTGCTATACATGGGCCAAAGCCCCAAAATATCAAAAGAGCAAAAAGCCCTAAAGCCGCTCCACAGGTCTTCATCCATGTACCGCCCGCCCTCAAAAGTCCGTGGAGCACAGCCACCAGCCGCCTCAGTCTCGACGCCTATCAGCGTCAGACTCAGTACCTACAACACGTAAACACTGAGCAATTTGCCCAGTAGGTGAATAAAATGCATGTATGCAAGTGTGCACTCAACCCCAATCCCAATATCTCACAACATGATATAATGCACACTCTTCTTTTCACACATTCCTATTTCACACAACACAGGGCCCTAGGTTAGGCTCGACACCTCCGCGTGCAATAGACTACTGGGAGGCCGCCCTATAATGCACTGATCGATCACGTCAATGTCCTCCTACCAGGTCGTATATCTCTCGCACCAATCAAAAATCCCATCCGCCGGTATCCACCTCGAATCGATGACGTCCGAGTAGACAGATCGGTCATGTCTGTCTCCCCCAGGTGCCCAGTGAGCCCAACCTCGACTCATCTAAGAGTCGCCAATCACAAACATCTCATTCTACCCCCGTATGTCGATATCTCATATCCTACGGCACACCATGGTATAACCATCTCTCGCCCTAACGTGATATGCACATGCCATGCATATAAAAATATCATAAAACATGATTTACATAAAACGTACGTACAACAGGTAAATCACGTAAGTCACGAAAATCATCGAATCACATGAAAACACATAATTCACGTATGTGTTTACGTATTGTAGATGGATGATCCACCTACCTGTCCTCCAGCTAGCGTCAAATAAAAGGTCTGATGGAGTCCCTATATGTCGGTCCTCTGAATATAATAAATATTATTAGTATCTTTTTTTATCAACCCTTGAACTGTATAGTCTCAAATAATTATATCATAAATTATTAAAATATTCTAAGTTTGAGATGACCTAATTCGCCCGACTTATGTTCAACTCTAAGTGAACACCCGATTTTAATTACTCTGAATCGCGTGATTTCTGGTCCTCAATGATTCGCACGATTTTGCATTTGGCTTTTAAATCGTCCGATTGACTAGGTTCAATACCTAGTTGCGCCCGATTTGTGTATGCCTGGAATCGTCTTATTGGCTGCCGACCACCAAGTCCCCCGATTTGAGGTCTACCAATTGGCCGATAGTGCGTTTCGCCCGATATTAAAATCGCCGAGTGACTCATCAATTCGCCGATTTCTTTATATCACAAATCGCCCGACTTCATGATTGTTGTGTCACCGGATTCGAGGTGTCCCTAGTCAAAATCGTCGAGTTACACTAAATCATTAAATCGACCGATTGGTTATATAATTAAGCCTAGTTTCGGTCGATTTTTACACATTCTAAGTTGCCCGATTTCTTCTAAAAGACAATTTATCTTAAATCTCCCTATACATCATACAAACTAAATCGGCCGATTCCTTTAAAAACCCTAAATTGGAATTTGTATATCGTTAAAACCAGTTTCAAGAATCATGCTAATCCTATAATATGGTACACCTTAAAATACTAAATTTCTGTGGAATCTGCCGAACTCTGAAACTCAATATATGTCTCGAAGTTATTAGAATTATTATCATATAAATATGACTATTCCCAACCCTTAAGTAACTAAGGTTTCACAGGTTTGATAGCTATCGAACCATATATGGCTAACAAGGTTTCACGTCGACATACATACATGTGTGGAAAAATATCTTATAATAAGTATACCAAAGTTTACATAAGTTTAAGAACTAGTGCATACCTTTCTCCGAATTTCAACCTTTTACTTAGATCTTCTAACTTGTTGAAACTCTTGGCTCTGTTCTACTCTTCTTTTCTCAACGTTGGTATAGGATAAAATGAGGGTTTCTTCACAATGATCCTCGATATTTGTTGTGTATTTAGATAAGCATTATAATTTTCGATAATAGTGTAAGATTTGACAAGTTGGTGATCTATTTTTCCTCAAGTGTAAGTAACGTGATTATTAAATCGTGTTTTGTAAATTTTTGGACATTATTCCCAAATTAAGTTGGGCCCATACCATATCCATTATTCCTAGTATTATTGTTTCCAATGAACTCTTTGGTCCAATTTCGAATTATTTTTGGATTGACTAAAATCTATATCCTTGCTTCGAATTTTAAATTCCTTAGTAACTTCCTAATTTACAATGTTACAGAAATTAATTATGGCAGAGTCCCGTATTAAATTTTACGGGTATTACATCCTCCCCCTTAAAGTAATTTCGTCCCCGAAATTACACCGACTGTAATAATTTGGGATAACAAACTCTCATTTCATCCTCACGTTCCCAAGTGGCTTCCTCAACTTATTGATTCTGCCACAAAACCTTAACTAACGGAATAATCTTATTCCTTAGTCGTTTCGACTCGTACATCAAAATCTCTACAGGCTTCTCTTCATAACTCAAGTCAGGCTTGAGCTGTTGACAAAGAAGCTCGTTCTGGATCACATGACTCAGGTCCGCGACGTATTTTCGTAATGTCGATACGTGAAATACATCGTGAACTGGCGATAAGGAAGTCCGTAATTCCAACTGGTACGCAACATCACCTATTCGTTTAACTGTCTTGAAGGGGACTATGTATCTGGGACTTAGCTTGCCCTTCCTTCCAAAGCGCTTTACTCCTTTCATCGGGGAAATCTTTGAAATACTTGGTCGTTCTCCGCGAATTCCAATGGTCGTCGTCTATGAGCAGCGTAACTCTTCTGTCGATTCTGAGCAGTTCGCATCTTCTCCGGATCTTTGTTACTGCTTCTGTTGTTTCACGAATCATATCTGGTCCCAACAGAGCTCGTTCGCCGATTTCGTCCCAAGTACTGGGGATCGGCACTTGCGCACGTATAATGCCTCGTACGGCGCCATTCCGATTGTTGCATGGAAACTATTATTGTAGGAGAATTCGATCAACGACAAATATTTGCTCCAATTTCCCTTGAAGTCTAGCACGCAGGCTCGTAACATATCCTCAAGGGTTTGGATCGTCCGTTCAGACTGCCCGTCGGTCTGGGGATGATATGCAGTACTGAATGCGAGCTTAGTACCCATTGCTTTCTGTAAGTTTTGCCAAAAGTTCGATAGAAATCTCGAATCTCGATCCGAGACAATAGAGATTGGGATTCCATGGAGTCTAACAATTTCCTGAATATATAATTCAGCAGACCTTTCCATGGAAAAGTGGAGCTGATAGGAATGAAATGGGCTGATTTGGTTAGGCGATCAACAATCACCCAAATAGCATCGTGGCCTTTCGTCGTCTTAGGCAAACCAACGACGAAGTCCATCGTGATATGGTCCCATTTCCATTCGGGTATCGGTAAGGGTTGTAGGGTTCCAGCGGGTCGCTGGTGTTCTGCTTTGATCAGTTGGCATGTCATACATCTACTTACGAACGTGGCTATATCCTTTTTCATTCCCGGCCACCAATACGTGACTTGCAAGTCTTGGTACATTTTGGTCGAACCCGAGTGCACTGAGTACATTGTTGCGTCTGCTTATGTCATTATTGTTCGCCGTAACTCTTCATCATTGGGTACGTATAGTCGATTCTTGTATAGTAAGATTCCATCTTCTCGGATTTCGAAGTCCGCAGGTAGCGCATCTTTCACCTCCAGATAAAATTCATCCTCTTCTTGTGCTTTCCTGACTCGTTCTAGCAACGTAGGCTGTAGAGTCAACATTGCTAGTCTCGCTTCAGCTTTGCCTAAGTCAACCACTTCTACTCCAAGTCAGTGCAACTCTGTGTTTATCGCCTTTCTACTGAGCGCGCCTACGACTACATTTGCTTTGCCCGGATGATAATTGATAACGCAGTCATAGTCTTTTACGAGCTCCAGCCATCGTCGCTATCTCATATTCAGCTCTTTCTGGGTGAAGAAATATTTCAGACTCTTATGGTCTGTAAAGATTTCGCACCTTTCTTCGTAGAGGTAGTGTCTCCATATCTTTAAAGCGAAGACCACTGCTGCTAATTCCAGGTCATGGGTCGGGTAGTTCTTCTTGTATTCCTTCAATTGTCTGGAGGCGTATGCGATTACTTTACCATTCTGCATCAACATGCATCCCAGTCCGTTTTTCGAGCATCAGTATAGACTGATAATCCTCCCGTTCCTGATGGTATTGTCAAAATCGGAGCCGAGGTGAGACGTTTCTTCAGCTCCTGGAAGCTTTGTTCGCACGTTTCTGTCCACTTGAAGGGCACATTCTTTCTATTCAAGTTCGTCAGAGTAGAAGCGATACTAGAGAAATCAGCAATGAACTTACGGTAATATCCTGTAAGTCCTAAGAAGCTTCGAACCTCGGTTGGAGTAGTCGGTCTTGGCCAATTATTTACGGCCTCGATCTTATTCTGGTCCACAAAGATTCCATTCCTAGAAATCACGTGTCCCAAGAAAGCTACTTGCTCGAGCCAAAATTCACATTTCTTAAATTTGGCGTAGAACCGTTTCTCTCGCAGGATCCCTAAAACGATTCGTAAATGATCCTCGTGTTCTTCCTTCGTCTTTGAATAGATTAGGATTTCATCAATAAAGACGATTATAAAACGGTCGAGATAGTTTTTAAAGACTCGGTTCATAAGGTCCATGAATGCAGTAGGGGCATTTGTCAGTCCGAAGGGCATGACCAAAAACACGTAATGGCCGTACCTCGTACTGAATGCTGTTTTAGGAACATCTATCTCCCTAATCTTTAGCTGATGGTATCCCGAATGGAGATCGATTTTCGAGAATACCGTAGCACCTTGTAGCTGGTCAAACAGATCATCGATCCTTGGTAACGTGTATTTATTCTTGATCGTGATCTTGTTCAACTCCCGATAGTCAATACACAGTCGCATCGACCCATCCTTCTTTCGTACAAATAAGACTGGTGCTCCCCACAGTGAAAAGCTGGGTTGAATAAACCCTTTCTGCAACAAGTCCTCTAATTGTTCTTTCAATTCTTTCAGTTCGTTCGGCGCTAAGCGATAAGGAACTTTAGAGATTGGGGCAAACCCCAGGATCATATCTATCGTGAACTGTATTTCTCGATCAGGGGGTAACCCCGGGAGATCATCGGGAAATACATCAGTATACTCGTTGACTATCGGTACGTCCCTCAGTTCTGGCTGAGGTAACTCCTCTGCCTTCACCGCATACACGAGATAAGACTCACAACTGGATCTCAATAGTCGTTGAGCCTTTAGCGCAGAGATTCATGGAATATGATTCGGAGCGATTTTACCCGAAAAAGTGAACACCTCTTCCTCGGGCAGGTGAAATTTTACGACTTTCTTGTTACAATCTATAATGGCTCCGTATTTCGAAAGCCAATCCATCCCAAAGATAACATCGTAGTCGTTCATTGGGATCACAATCAGGTCGACGCTCAAATTTTTACCCTCAACGTCACGGAACATCCTTTTAGCACTTGGTTAGTGCGCGTTGGATCACCGTGTGGTAAGGTAACCACATAATTGTACTCAGATAAGGTAGGAGAGACTCCCACCTTTTCCACATACTTGGCCGACACAAACGAATGTGTGGCCCCAGAGTCCATTAACACAGAAGTGGGCACATCACAGATAGTCGACGTACCCGTTACTACCGAAGGGTTTGCTTCAGCCTCCTCGTTCGTCAAAGTAAAAACACGTTCTGGTACCGATGGAGGTCGGATTAAAGGTTGATTTGGAGCTGTATTTTCTCGTTACAGACCCTGGCATAGTGGCCAATCTTTCCACACCGAAAACACTGGGGAGTTGGGTTTGGTCTTGTCCCATGGCATACTCCGTAGTGGCAGCGTCCACACTGTCGACACTGAGGTACAGTGTTTGGGGGTCGGTTTGAAACATTAGCAGGTCCTTGGTTTGGCCTTGGCCTCCAATTCTGTTGGCCCTGATTTCTGCAAAAAGTTTGGTGTCTTTCCAAAGAACTGGCGTTTCTGATTCCTCCTCCTTGTTGCCCTTCTGTTCTCTGCTTTGCATCCTGAGCCTTTGTAACTCTAACTTCTGCCTGCTCAGCTAGGATTGCACGTTCAGCGATACGGGCATAAGTCTTCCCTTCCGTAGCGTACATACTTACGCTTCGGAAGATCTCGGGTTTGAGACCCTCCAGGAAACGTTCAATCTTCAGCTCATCAGTGGCCACTATATGCGGTGCGAACCTGGATAATTGCTCGAATTTGCGTATGTATTCTGCCACCGACATTCCTCCTTGCTTGAGGTTTATGAACTCATTCAGCTTCTGCGCTCTATCATGCGTGGTAAAGTAAATAGCGTTTTGAACCTATCCCAAGTCATAGTAGTGGGATCCTCGAGCACCTGAATAGTGTCCCACCAGTAGCCCGCGTTCCCACGTAACATGAAGGTGGCACATGTCACCTTCTCAGTATCAGGAAGATGACTAACGCGAAACATTTTTCAATAGTTCTGAGCCAATCCTCCGCATCAATAGGATCGGCAGCCTCCTTAAAGGCAGGGGGATTTAGTCTACGGAACCTCTCCCCGGCAGCTTCTACACGTTCTAATCCTGGGGATGCATGACGTTCCGGGGAATTTTGACGATGAATTAGGTCGTTAATCTGATCTGATTGTCGCCGGATCAGATCAGTTAATTGGTGGATGGTAGAGCGGTCCTCATTCGGTAGGGACTCTGACCCGTCCTACGACTAGTTTCACCAAGCTCTCTACGTGTTCTCGGCATTCGCAACTACTTCTACAATATTCATAAAAAGCACATGTAACATATATCACGTAATTACAAAATTAAATATTAAACTTACAGGTCAGGCTGGTTCTCCAGGCTTTTGAGCGGCAGTACATGAACAGTATTCAGAATCTAAGCATACGCTCTGATACCACCTATGGCGAGCCTACTTTTCTAATTATGATTAGTGGCGGATTTCAGCAACATAAACCGCGGAAGGCCCGTCTAATTAAAACTTTTACCTAAAATAATATATATTAATATAATAATCTGTCCACAACGTTATCACTATACATGGGCCAAAGCCCCAAAATATCAAAAGAGCAAAAAGCCATAAAGCCGCTCCACAGGTCTTCATCCATGTACCGCCCCGCCCTCAAAAGTCCGTGGAGCACCGCCACCAGCCGCCTCAGTCTTGACGCATATCAGCGTCAGACTCAGTACCTACAACACGCAAACACAGAGTAATTTGCCCAGTAGGTGAATAAAATGCATGTATGCAAGTGTGCACTCAACCCCAATCGCAATATCTCACAACATGATATAATGCACACTCTTCTTTTGCCACATTCCTATTTCACACAACACAGGGCCATAGGTAGGCTCAACACCTCCGCGCGCAATAGACTACTAGGAGGCCACCGCCAAGTCTCGCGGCGAGCTACGCCGGTAGTGCATTGATCGATCACGTCAATGTCCTCCTACCAGGTCGTATATCTCCCGCACAAATCAAAAATCCCGTCCGACGGTATGCAACTCGAATCGATTACGTCCGAGTAGACAGATCGATCACGTCTGTCTCCCCAAGGTGCCCAGTGAGCCCAACCCGACTCCTCTAAGAGTCGCCAATCACAAACATCTCATTCTACCCCCGTACGTCAATATCTCATATCCTACCGCACACCATGGTATAACCATCTCTCGCCTAACGTGATATGCACATGCCATGCATATAAAAATATCATAAACATGATTTACATAAAATGTACGTACAACAGATAAATCACGTAAGTCACGAAAATCATCGGATCACATGAAAACACATAATTCACGTATGTGTTTACGTATTGTAGATGGATGATCCACCTACCTGTCCTCCTGCTAGCATCAAATAAAAGGTCTGTTGGAGTCCCTATATGTCGGTCCTCTGAATATGATAAATATTATTAGTATCTTTATCATCAACCCTTGAACTGTATAGTCTCAAATAATTATATCATAAATTATTAAAATATTTTAAGCTTGACATGACCTAATTCGCCCGACTTATGTTCAACTCTAAGTCAACACCCGATTTTAATTACTCTGAATCGCGCGATTTGTGGTCCTCAATGATTCGCCCGATTTTGCACTTGGCTTTTAAATCGTCCGATTGACTAGGTTCAATACCTAGTTGCGCCCGATTTGTGTATGCGTGGAATTGCCTGTTGGTTGCCGACCACCAAATCCCCCGATTTGAGGTCTACCAATCGGCCGATAGTGCTTTTTGCCCAATTTTAAAATCGCCGAGTGACTCATCAATTCGCCCGATTTCTTAATGTCACAAATCGCCCGACTTCATGATTGTTGCGTCACCCGATCCGAGGTGCCCCAAGTCAAAATCGCCGAGTTTTCATTAAATCGCCTATTGGTTATATACTTAAGCCTAGTTTCGATCGATTTTTACACATTCTAAGTTGCCCGATTTCTTCTAAAAGACAATTTATCTTAAATCTCCCTATACATCATACAAACTACATCGGCCCATACCATATCCATTATTTGACAGAAGTTCAAATAATGTTTAAGGGTTGATAAAAAAGATACTAATAATGACAGAAGCACAAGTTCAAAAATCCCATCCGGCTGCACCTCGAAACGATCACGTCCGAGTAGACAGATCGATCACGTCTGTCTCCGCCAGGTGCCCAGTGAGCCCAACCCGACTCCTCTAAGAGTCTCCAATCACAAACGTCTCATTCTACCCCCGTACGTCAATATCTCATATCCTACCGCACACCATGGTATAACCATCTCTCGCCCTAACGTGATATGCACATGCCATGCATATAAAAATATCATAAAACATGATTTACATAAAACATACGTACAACAGGTAAATCACTTAAGTCACGAAAATCATCGGATCACATGAAAACACATAATTCACTATGTGTTTACGTATTGTAGATGGATGATCCACCTACTTGTCCTCCTGCTAGCGTCAAATAAAAGGTCTGATGGAGTCCCTATATGTCGGTCCTTTGAATACAATAAATATTATTAGTATCTTTTTTATCAACCCTTGAACTGTCTAGTCTCAAATAATTATATCATAAATTATTAAAATATTCTAAGCTTGAGATGACCTAATTCGCCCGACTTATGTTCAACTCTAAGTCAACACCCGATTTTAATTACTCTGAATCAGCGATTTGTTCAATGATTCGCCCGATTTTGCACTTGGCTTTTAAATCGTCCGATTGACTAGGTTCAATACCTAGTTTCGCCCGATTTGTGTATGCCTGGAATCGCCTGATTGGCTGCCGACCACCAAATCCCCCTATTTGAGGTCTACCAATCGACCGATAGTGCGTTTCGCCCGATTTTAAAATCGCCGAGTGACTCATCAATTCGCCCGACTTCTTAATGTCACAAATCGCCCGACTTCATGATTGTTGCGTCACCCGATTCGAGGTGTCCCCAAGTCAAAATCACCGAGTTACACTAAATCATTAAATCGGTCGATTGGTTATATACTTAAGCCTAGTTTCGGTCGATTTTTACACATTCTAAGTTGCCCGATTTCATCTAAAAGACAATTTATCTTAAATCTCCCTATACATCGTACAAACTAAATCGGCCGATTCCTTTAAAAACCCTAAATTGGACTTTGGATATCATTAAAACCAGCTTCAAGAATCATGCTAATCCTATAATACGGTACACCTTTAAAATACTAAATTTCTGTAGAATCTGCCGAACTCTGAAACTCTATATATGTCTCGAAGTTATTAGAATTATTATCGTATAAATGTTTATGACTATTCCCAACCCTTAAGGAACTAAGGTTTCTCAGGTTTGATAGCTATCGAACCATATATGGCTAACAAGGTTTCACGTTGACATACATACATGTGTGGAAAAATATCTTATAATTAAATATACCAAAGTTTACATAAGTTTAAGAACTAGTGCATACCTTTCTCCGAATTTAACCTTTTACTTAGATCTTCTAACTTGTTGAAACTCTTGGCTCTGTTCTACTCTTCTTTTCTCAACATTTGGTATAGGATAAAATGAGGGTTTCTTCACAATGATCCTCGATATTTGTTGTGTATTTAGATAAGCATTATAATTTTCGATAATAGTGTAAGATTTGACAAGTTGGTGATCTATTTTTCCTCAAGTGTAAGTAACGTGATTATTAAAGCGTGTTTTGCAATTTTGGGCCTTTATTCCCAAATTAAATTCGGCCCATACCATATCCATTATTCCTAGTATTATTGTTTCCAATTAACTCTTTGGTCCAATTTCGAATTATTTTTGGATTGATTAAAATCTATATCCTTGCTTCGAACTTCAAATTTCTTAGTAACTTCCTAATTTACAATGTTACAAAAATTAATTATGGCGGAGTCCCGTATTAAATTTTACGGGTATTACACTTACGTTGCGAAAATCCGCCAAAATATTTATTAGAAAATGAGGGTCGTTACAAACTTGCAACTTGTTGAGGTAGGAGTGCTGACAGACTTGCTCTGATCTTGATGGAACTTCTTCAGAATGTCTTGATGTATTTTGTCTGACTTATGAAGATGCCATCTTCGAGCTGCCTGACTTGGAGTCCCAAGAAAACTTGCGTCTCGCCCATGTATCTCATTTTAAACTTGCTCTTCATTAAATCTTCAAATCTCTTACAGAGCCGTGGATTTGTTGATTCTAAGATGATGTCGTCTACGTAAACTTGGACAACCATCAGATCCTTGTCTTGCCATTTGGTGAAGAGGGTCGTATTGATTGTTCCTCGGATGAATCCAGACTTCACGGGGAAATCCTCAAGACATCATACCAAGCTAGCTAGCTGAGCGACATAGACTTTGAAGCCTGCTAGCTGAGCGACATCGATAGACGTGATCGGGATGTTCTTGATCAACAAAGCCTGCTAGCTGAGCGACATAGACTTCCTCCTTTAACACACCATTGAGGAAGGCGGTCTTGGCATCCATTTGGTAGAATTTGAAGTCTTTATGGGCCGCATAAGCCAAGAAAAGGCGGTTGGCTTCGATCCGGGCAACATGAGCATGAGTCTCGTCATTGTCAATGGCTTCGTGTTGGTTATATCCCTTCGCAACCAGCCTTGCTTTATTCCTAATCACTTCCCCATCAACATTCTTTCGTTCTTAAAGAACACTTGGAGACGTTCGAATTGGTTGTATTCGTCTTGCATTGCCATTACCCAATCTGGGTCTTTAAGTGTGTCTGCTACCTTGGTTCGCTCGTTTTGGCTCAAGAAGCAATTAAAGAGACTGTGTTGATGTCTTGTCCGTACTTCACTCGAAGGATCACCAATAATCTGATCAACAGGATGTGCCCGAGTCCACTTGCACTCATGAGGCAAAGCTGAAGTAGATGCATCAGCCATTTGTGGACTGATAGTTCCAATAATATCCAGTTGTTCACTTGATTGGGGTAGGTCTAATTCTGCACTTGAATTGAGTGATTCCGTTGATACTTCCACAACAACCATGGTAGGTTCTTTAGTGTTCTGTGGTAATTCTAAATCGGGTAAGGTGGGGACATTTGAAGATCTTGGTACATCGGCCTTGTCGAGTGGGGGATCCACTAAAGTGTTGGGGAACCCGGGTGTCCCGAGATCGAACCCCGGACGCAGCAGAAGTTTAAAATTTTTTCCCGGGATCCCCGTAAGGAGCCCCGGATCGCTTGGTTATGTAAAGAAAATATGCATGACACGTAATAAGGATTTTCGTAGCTTACCCTTGTAGCGAAGATCCTAGCTCTCGCCTTGCCATCCCGGTTGTCGTAGTTCGCTCCGAGCAACGTCGTGACCTCTCCGAGCTCCAACACCTTGACAAGATCGTCACGCCGACCCCGGGACGTATCCAAATTTCACCTCCTCCCAAGGATGGCTAGAGAGGAGGGGAAGATGTTTAGAAGAGATGTGCATATGTGTGTGATTTACTATAAACTAACTCACAAACTTAGGTTTCAAAGAACAATCAAAGTTTTCTCTCAACTCTCTCTTAGAACTATTCTTTAGAGTAAGAAATGGACTTATAACTCATAGCCACGAAATTTCCAAGTCCAAGACATTAAAATCAACATTCAACTATTGAAAATGATTTTCTAATTAAGTCATGTCCTACATGACTCATTTCTTGTTTGATTCCTTTGTATAAAGTCATCAAATGACTAGACAATGTCCCATATGTCTCACATAAGAACAAGGAATGAATTTGGACTTGATTGGATTAAATATGGCCAAACCGACGCCCGTCACGGCCTGAAACAAGCCCATTCACGGCCGTGACAATACCCTTCACGGCCTGGCTCATAATGGTCACGGCCGTGACCATGTCGAGGCCAAAACTCAGCCTCTGCTGTGCGTCACGGCCACGGCACGCATGTGTCACGGCCGTGACATGCAACAGCTTTGCGACAGTTTTGTTTTTCCATCCGTTCGAGGTGTAAACGATGTCCGATTTACCTGAAATTTTAACCACAGATAGAGACTCACCAATCTTGATTTTGACTAAAGGGATTCTCAATCCAAGGTCTAGATTGTGAGATATAAATTTTGTAATCTGTTGCTACTTTTCAGACGGGCTTCACGACCTTGATGAACCTTGCTCATGGTTGTGAACCTTGTCCTCGGTCCATTCTTTGTCGTTTCATTCCGGGAATCTTATTCCAAGTAAATATAGTTTCTAAAACTAATATTTAATGTTTTATTAACGTCTCCAAGACCGTTATGTAATAACACATCTCACTTTATCAGATACTATCCCAGTGATCCTTTTTAAGTCCGACTCTCTTGGTTCGTCTCAACCCGGCAAGGGAGGAATCCAAGAATTCAGTAAGCACCTAGCCAATCCCGCGGTACCGAATAAATCCCGTGTTGAGTACGTTCTTCGTATTTTACGAAACGACTATAGATCGTCGTAATACGTATAGACCCTTCACATATGTCCCGGTCGAGTGAGAGCCATGGTAATGTCAAACTCACTAACCCGACACTATGTCAAATTCGTGATGAAGAAATTACTAAACTACACTCCATGTCCCACGTGAGTTAGTTTTTATACTTTGCAAAGATTCCGTAATTCCTTGTCCCCGAATATGCATAGGACATATACCTCGATTACTTGCGAGGTTGTGAATCCCTCACGACTATCAATGCCCAGTAGTTGCACTCCGTTGTCAAGACCGCATGTCGCCGCTGACCCATGTTCAACCTCGAACAAGGCGGGCCTAGCAAACTAGTGACAAGTCAGGACCCCGAAGCCAACTCTGTCAATGACCCTTCGGTCTAAGGTCCACGTATACTACTATAGTCAACCGATCGATCATTGACACTCAACGAGTAATTAGCCATGTGATCGTCGATTACGAGTCGTGTCCAAATACAAGTTAATACCCTGATTCAACTCATACCAATGTTACGACCTCCCGCTTCCCAAGCGACTGATTGGCACAACCATTTTAGAGTCATCAAAATAAGTCATGATCGACAATCAGTTACCCTACTGAAGTCTAAGACTTATGGACTAATTCGAGAATAATAGCTCATCGGTGCCCCCTCTCTCATCCCATGAGAATCGGTGACTAAACTCGTATATATGGGTTTTATTTATTTACCTTCTCACAGCATGCCTAGTAAGACTAGATAGGTAAATAAATAATATGCCTAATTCCATAATAAATATTTGAATACAATATCCAGATATTAAAGTGTGAATAACAGGTTCATGTTTATGCCCAATTCATTACATCCTCGAATGGCATTCCGAGGGCATATCCCCAACAATCTCCCACTTGCACTCGGTGCCATAGCTGTGTGTGTATCTAATACTCGTCTTCAAAAGACGTTATTCAGCACTGCCTGTATAAAAGGCACAGTGAATGGGACGGCCACATTTCCGCGGCACAATCTCCTGCACGGCTCAGCAGCCATTTTTCAACGATACATGCAACATGTAATATTTCTTTCTTTTCTTTTGTCTGGATTAACTGTGAGACAAAGGTTCGTTAGCTAAAGTGGTCATTCTGCTATTGTCGCACCACAATGGCAGCAGTAGACCCACAATGCCTGGAACTATTTGAAGTTCTTCCAAGAAGACTTCAATATCCAAACTGATTTCTTACCTCCCAGGTAATTATTTGCGCACGTGCGCATGGTTGACTTGGGATACGAGCTCTTACGATGCCCATGTACTAACAGTAAGTACTTCCTTGAAACCATTTCAAGGTACTGTTCTACCATTAAACTTTGTAAACCAAACCCTAAGTGGATTTTCGATCACCCACGTCAAACTGGAGTTCGAAAATAAGTCTAACTGTCCACCTATATTTCTCCATTCGAATAGACCAACATCTTGGACTATTGTAATTACCTAGGTAGCCTAAATTTTGACAAACGCTCTTAGCGTATTTATCTTTTGTCAAAAATGCGAGTCAAACTCCGCATATACAAGGCCACTTATTATAACTGTATATGTGACTCGATTCAGCTTTTCGATCTACCTCGCAACGAGAACATAGAAAACTAAATCGTAGGTAATAACCCTTTATCTTGTAATTGACCTTGTCTTTTCAAGTATAGGGCCTGGGATAAACCTACATTCTGTATTAAATACTATCTCCAAATAGTTTGTTCCATAAATGTAGGTATTTTATCCCAAATCGTTTATGGAGAATTGGTCAAAGCCCCGCTTTTACCATTCGGAGTATTTCAATATTGTTCTCTTTCCTAAAGGCAACATCTCTCGTACAATACGAAGATTATATCTAACTCCCACTGCTTTTAATACGATACTAAAGGCTATCTTTGTACTTATGATTTCATAGTTCCCAACTATTTCATCAAACCAAAGACATCAACTCCTGAAGGCTTAAGTAAGTCTGTATGACTTCTTTTCTATAATTTCACACACTATGAGCATCTGCTTGCGATATAAAATCGTTGGGCTTTTCATTTACATCTCCTAGAGACATACGATTTTCACATCCGTCTGACAGATCTCGTAAAAGCGTGCATCTGTGTGATAAGATTTAGTAAACTTTATTGCAACAATTGAAAAGGTTTCCTCAGAGTCAAAGCCCATTATTTAAGACTCCACCTTTTCCATACAAGCCTTGCTTCGTATATTTCAACCAGTCTTTTAGATCTAATCAAGACATGGTTGTTGTGCATAGAGTTCATCTGCTCTCACAGAATAAGACATCTAAGCGAGTTTAACCATTATTGCTTGGTCAAGGGTAGTGAGATTGTTAATAACATATCCCTTCATTGCAGCAACCCCGTGCTCAATGCGTACTATACAGCTCGCAGCAATCCCTATGCTCGACATGTATTATACAGTATCTCTCAGGCTGGCGAGACACTCTACCCGACCTATGCAACTATGGGTGTATCTCCGACTTTTCTTTAAGTGCGGTCTAGCACTAAAACATCTTTAAGGTGTTTCGGTCAACACTCCCAGTGTTACTACTCCCACTCTTCATTCTCGAATAAACCATTTTTAAAAAATTCATGAGCCTCTAAGGCTTCGACGTTTTTCAAAATTGTCAAAAGTGGGGTTGTCAATGTTGAGTTCCAAGACAACAACGACCTTAATATTCTCCTTTTTCATATACACAACTGCATAAGCTTTCTCACTCAAATGGGGCAACCCCATTTATATGATTTAAGCTCAGTATCTTACTAATTCCAAATTTCGTAAAGTGCAAATTAATTAACCTCAAAGGAATTCTGTATAGAACATTCATTGCCTTTCATACGCAAACCCACACCATATGGGAACAATTTAGTTCAGCAAAGATCAAACTTTATCGAATATTGTTTGATATCATACAACTGTTGAAGCGCATGCGTGACTATCAACTATGATGGCCCGCGTGCATGAAGTCTAACTTCTCGTCTCGAGACATCATCAACAGCATTCTTAGTTAACTGTGAAAAGATGACGTTCTTTCCAAAGAACTCATTCTTAACTCGAGAATAATTAGCCAGTTTGATCAAATCAAATGCTTCTTTTATCTCGCTGTTTATTTTAAATTAATTTCCTCGATCTTATCAAAGATTTAAAATTTGTAACTTAACGCATACACTAATCTCTAAGAAAAGTGATTATTTGTGAAGTTTAAAAATTAATAGAAAATACCTTGGGCAAATACAATATTTTGTCCAAAAACATTAGTGTGGGTCAAACCCGAAAGATTTATGACTCTTTTATTAATTCCCTGTGAAGGGTGATTTGTCACTTTTTGCTTATGTTATGAGATTCCCACGACTTAACAATGTCGTGTTTATCCAACACTTGAATCTCGAACTTCGGCATAACCAAATCAAAGAGACAATAAATCTTCTTTATCAACTCAAAGTTGCTTTTGTTGGTAATTCATTTCATAGTTTTAAATTTGGACAATACAATATTATTTTCAAACAGTTATTAATTGCCAGTGAATTTATTTCAAAAATAAAAGCATTCATTTATTCAAAATAATGTATTTAATAACCCATTGGGTATTTTAAGGCAATTATGTAACTGAAACTATGCCCAAATTTAAACAGAGAAATATTGATGCAATGTAATTATTTGGACACCTTGTCCGCATTTAACATTGATCATAATCTCTCAATGCTGAAAAACTTCCACTGGAATCTGGTATGTTCATAACTAATAAGTGAGTACCATCTCAACGTATCTAGAACCCAGTCATTGTTTTAGAATAATTAGTTTCAAAAACATATTATTCAAAATTTAAGGCCCTCAAACTCAAAGTTTAGGTAAGTACAAATTCCAATGCCTTGCCCTTGGAAATACTTGTCCAACCCAATTGGACCCTTTTATTACGTTCTCTTATTCTTTATGTGTATTGGATCGATAGACTCAAATATGAAGCTATCCAAGATTGCTGTTTTACAGCCCTTTTTATGAAGTAATAAATTTATGCCAACTTATGCCACAATGGCTAGTTGTACATTATTACTAAACGATCCATTTTACGAGAATATGCATTTTCAAAAAATCCATATTAGGACCATCATTAGATTGGATCAAATCCATATTGTTCAGTACCACCAAACAATAAAGCAGTATTCATATATAATGGGTTTGTCAATCATAATAGAAAGAAATGTAATGCAGAAGACATAACAATTATTGGGTCGAACGTATTATTCGTCAGGCACTGAAAGGACTTTTTCTCTTGGCCTGACTCCCACTATTTTAATTTAAATCTCATTCTCCCGATAGAGATTTCGGAAACCTCGTTGATGGTTTCATAGTGGGGTTGAGATCCCGCTCCACAGAAATAAGCCTCAACTAACAGTTTGTTGGCCTATTAATCGGACGGCGTCGTGTCCCACACGAACCCATAGATGGCCTCGTGTCTCACACGAGTCCATCTTTTGAGTGTTTCAACAACTTCGTCTCCGGTCAGGAACCCTCACCCCAACAGGAATCATTGGGAAATAACCAGCCCAAGTGCGACCTATCAACGTCTGGCTCAATCTAACATTTAGAAATTCCCGCCCGTAGGATAACACTTTATAAGGCGTGAATATGTTTCGGAGAGCGGCATTTCGACAGTCACCCGAAATTCCACGACAAGAGTGAAATGTTTGGCACCGATAACTCGGAACAAACCGCACACACACTCAAGCCGTATCAATAACGAGCTTGACTTTAAATGTCTTAACGCACTCGGACCAACTACAACAAGAGCGAGATGATCGGCGCCGATAACTCGGAACAAACCTCACACGACACTCAAGTACAATGGTGTCGAGCTTGATAGAAGACAGGAACCAAGTTCCTTTACTCACTTAGTATTTTGTCCAACCGGGAGAATACGTCTGACATGCAAGCACTTAATAATGCACGTTCAAACAAACATGCACGAAATCACGGTAAACCTAGTTTGCCTACAAGACGACCAGCGCAGACTATTTCTACTCTACTACATTTATTTCATAAAAATAACATCTCTTCATCTTTGGGGTAACACCATGTCTTCGAGCGATCTCCAAGTCCTCGATCGACTTCTATCGTATTTTCGCCTCGTACTCGTACGTCCACCATACTTAAACTAATTTTTCTACAAATTAATAAAGTACAGAACGGGGGGATCAGTTGTCCCGGACAACCCGTATAATATCAAATAAATACAAACCGGGGGGACCTTGTCACCCTTAACATATCACCCGGAAATAGAGCCTAAGTCCACGCTGACGTCATTATCATATCATGCACACACAACATAAATACGTACGCGACAACAAACGCTCAAAGAAGCCGAAACGAAATTTTGGGCTTGTCTTGGGCCAAGCCATTAGTCCCATTAGGGTTACTAATTGGGCTTAAACTATTTAAAGACCCATTAGAACTATTAACATGACCCAATCATTTAAAGTCCTAAAATAAATGGAATTGGACCAAAACCTTATCGGCCAATCGAAATGTTCAAAACAGCCCGGAACACAAAAACAACGTCACCGGTCCTTATCGCTACTTCATCGGAGTCGGACTTCGCCATCACCGGAGTTCAGACCCGGATCCGTTGAACGTCACAGTCCCGGTAAAAATAATGCGTAATTTAACGCACGACAAGGGGCAGCCGCTCATTTTTGAGCTTTCGGCGAGTCCCTCAAACTCGAATTGGAAGTCGTTGGCAATGAGGCTTCGCCCCGAGCCAATGAGCCTCACTATTCTCGTCTTAGGTATCGCTGAAAATTTCCGTTCAAACCACGTCTAACGTTTTTACGCAGATCTACTCTAGACCTCTAATCTAAGCAATCTTAGTAAAGTACACCCTTAAACTCATCTCCAAGAGTAAAGTTATAATCCCCGGGAGACAACCACTATGGTTTCTCACCACGGCGCTGCAATACGTCGGACCGCTCGCAACGAGACGGGTTCCGACCATGCAAGCGCTCGGTTTGCAAACTCGAACCGAGAACAACTCATGCTATGACGCTCGAGTGACTCAGTGATTTGCACAACCGAGATCATTTCGGGTCTATGTCGTTTCTTAAAACCAAGCATGGCTCTGATACCATTGTTGGGGAACCCCGGGTGTCCCGAGATCGAACCCCGGCGCAGCAGAAGTTTAAAATTTTTCCCGGGATCCCCGTAAGGAGCCCCGGATCGCTTGGTTATGTAAAGAAAATATGCATGACATGTAATAAGGATTTTCGTAGCTTACCCTTGTAGCGAAGATCCTAGCTCTCGCCTTGCCATCCGGTTGTCGTAGTTCGATCCGAGCAACGTCATGACCTCTCGAGCTCCAACACCTTGACAAGATCGTCACGCCGCCCGAGACGTATCCAAATCCACCTCCTCCCAAGGATGGCTAGAGAGGAGGGGAAGATATTTAGAAGAGATGTGCATATGTGTGTGATTTACTATAAACTCACTCAACTTAGTTTCAAAGAACAACCAAAGTTTCTAACTCTCTCTTATAACTATTCTTTAGAGTAAGAAAGGACTTAGAACTCATAGCCACGAAATTTCCAAGTCCAAGACATTAAAATCAACATTCAACTATTGAAAATGATTTTCTAATTAATCATGTCCTACATGACCATTCTTGTTATTCCTTTGTATAAAGTCATTAAATTTGGCCAAACAAACGCCCGTCACGGCCTGAAACCAGCTATTCACGGCTGTGACAATACCCTTCACGGCCTGGCTCATAATGTCACGGACGTGACCATGTCGAGGCCAAAACTCAGCCTCTGCTGTGCGTCACGGCCACGGCACGCATGGTACGGCCGGACATGCAACAGTTAAACGTATTTTAATACGTTTATTGTTATGTTTATTTGGGTTATAATAGGAAAGTTTTGATCATTCTATGCATTTATTGGCTCTATTTACACCCATTTAAATATTGTAGGACCTTCGAATGATTATCGAGCGAATAGGAACGAAAACGAGGCGAAAACGACGCGAAAATGGCGAAGTTAGAAGCTGCCAGAAACAAGTCACGGCCGTGAACAGGCTTGCAAGAGGCCGTGAATGTTGGCAGTAAGCAGAAGGAGACAAAAGTCCACGGGTCACGGCCGTGAATCGTATAGCAGCACGAAGCCGTGACAGTAGGCAGTGGGTCGACTACTGAAAGTCACGGCCGTGAATAACATTGCAAGAGGCCGTGAACGGTGGCAGCAACCTTAAAAGAGCAAGTCACGGCCGTGACAGTTATGCAAACGGCCGTGAATCCCAGCAGAGAACTCTAAGAAGGACATTTACTTTTTCACGGCCGTGACTGAGCGTGCTAGAAGCCGTGACTCACGGCAGAGAGTTGGAGAATGTCAATTCACGGCGTGAAGCCTTATGCAACAAGCCGTGAATCTAGGCAGAGAGTTCAACGAAGGAAAATCCACTGATTCACGGCCGTGAATGTCAGTGCAAGAGGCCGTGACCTGTGCCAGAGAAAAGATTAGGGATTTAGGGTTAAGCCGCTTTCACGGCCGTGAAGGGTGTTGCACCAGGCCGTGACTCATGCCAGAAAGTCAAGAAATAGGGTTTTGAGCCGCCGTCACGGCCGTGAGGGCCCATTAAGAGGCCGTGAACGTGCCAAAATTCAAGATTTTAGCCCATTTTCGAAGCATAAAAAGGGGAGGCACCTTAGAACTGAAAAAGAACTTGATAGAGACGAAAACTGAGAGCAAAAAAGAGAAGGAAGAACACTAGAAGCAGTCCCGTGATTCGGAGAAGCTCAAGGAACGATCCAACAACGAAGCTACGCTCATACGATCGAGGAACGAGAGCTCCACCTCAGAAACGCCATATTCACTTCTTAGGGAAGTTTTTATGAGTTCTCTATCCTCGTTTCCCTTAAATATCGTTGTTGTGACGTTCAATATGAGTAGCTAATCCTCTTGTGTGTTCGGGAATAGATGAACGTTGGGTTATGTCGTAGTTAAGGCGTAGGATAATCGTGAACACGTGTATTCGACTATTTATCGTTCTATGATATTGTTTCTTCGTATCAATATGTCTATGTGTTGATATGAATGTGTGGTATATCGTTTAGGGCGACAGCTAAATAACGATCAGGCCGTTCGTAGACGTTAGGATTCGAGTATAGGGCGACAGCAAATACTCGATCCTCGCCATCTAGTAATCGCTAAACTTAGTTTCCCACGAACGTTTAGGGCGACAGCAAATCCGCGAGTGGGTAGGAAATTACTGCGATTTAGTCGATTTTCACGTAGGAATGATATTCCGTAGCTTTAGCTGACAACACCGAGCAGGATTCGAATCCCGAACACATATTTATCATCTTAAGTCACTTTTACTACTTCTAGTTGTGTTCCTTAGTCTTCCGATCCTTTAAGTTGCTCTGTTAAGTTAGTTCGTAGTATAAAACAAATCCTACTCTTTTATTTAGGCTAAATATCGATTCGATAGGTTAATACTAGTACTCAATTTATTCCTCGTGTTCGATACTCGGATATTCACTATAGCTATATTACAAACGATAGGTACACTGCCTATCGCGCGTGATTCTAGTTATAATATTTTCGTTTTAATTATTACTTGACGTACTTGCACGATCTTTTATTTAAACACACACGCAAGCGATCAAGTTTTGGCGCCGTTGCCGGGGAGTAGATTGATATTAGGAACACCCTAGTTCGGTAATTAAGCTATTTCCAGCTTTTGGTTAATTGCGTTATTTGTTTCTACATCATTATTAGTCTCGTTACCTTTTCAACGTATTGTCTAGTTCTTCGCTAAATTTCGTTTCACTCATTGAAGGTACTGTTTGACGGTGGATGACCCGAAGCCACCCATCAGGTCCAATTGTTGAAGGAGATCCAGATTTCGAGCGGAAATTGCGAAGGCAGCTCAGATACAATTCAGAAGGCACGGCTAGTAACTATCAAGAAGCGTTGGTTAGCTATTCAGAGGACAACTCTCAGGAGTCAGCAGATAATTCTCGAACAGAGACGTCCAAAGACAATCGAGAGATAGAAGTCGAGATGGCAGACCGAAGAGTACCGACCCACCAAGACCAAGAAGAGGAACAATCTTTACAAGATCTACTTAAGAATGCCTCCCTCGGTGGTACAGAATCGGCGATTGTTATTCCTCCAATCGCGAACAACGATTTTGAGCTGAAGCATGCTTGGCTTCAGATGATCTTTCAGACGGCTCAGTTTGAGGGGAATCCTGATGATGACCCGTACTCCCACCTGAAGGCTTTCTTACAGTAACAGACACCATTAAGATTAATGGGGTCCCGAGTGATGCGAATAAACTAATGCTGTTTCCATTCTCACTCAAGTACAGGGCGAAGGATTGGTTGGAGATGTTACCGCCCAGATCAATCACTACGTGGGAAGAACTACGAGCAGCATTCATCGGCCATTACTTCCCACTGTCAAAGGTACTAAGATTGAAGATAGAGATCTCTCTCTTCCACCAGAAGGATTCAGAGAATCTCTACGAGGTGTGGGAGCGATACAAATCCCTATTGAAGAAATGCCCACAACACTGGATGTCGAAGGCCGCTATGATCAACCGATTCCACAAGGGCCTCAATGATCAAACAGTTCATATGTTAGACGGAGCCGCGGGAGGAGGGCTCGTGAAGCTCAATGCCACAGATGCCTGGAATTTAATCGAAGACTACTCCAGGAACAGCTTCATGAGAGGTAACACGAGGATTAAAACTCCAGGAGTGTTTGGGGTGAGGGAGGAGACTGCTACACATGCCAAGATTGAGGCGTTGCAACAACAGATGACAACTACCAATTCTCAGCTCCAGACGGTGATCAACACACTACTTCCAAAGGTCGGGCAAACACAGCCAGTACATGCCGTGATGACAAGCCCATCTCCTCAGAAGCCGTATACACCAGAATGCGAGATTTGTGGTGCAACTCATGAAACCTCGGAGTGCCAAGTCGGACAATCATTGGAACACGTGGACTATATGGGGAATTACCAAGGTCAGCGGAGTTTTCAACCTCGAGCACATCCAAATCTATCGTATGGGAACCAAAACCACAACGTCCAAGGACCACCGGGATTCCAACCTAGATCTTCTGGTTTCCAAGGAGGAACATCACGTCCGTATCAGAATACATCTGCAGGGTCGGGGTCTGACGACATGAGGGAAATGAAGGATATGATGAAGACGCTCCTCACTAATTTCAGCAACACCACTCAGGCCCACGAGAGTCATATGAATAAGATGGAGGAGTACATAGAAGTACGTGCCCAGAACACCGACGCTTCTATCAAGAAATTGGAGCAACAAGTGGGCCAGATAGCGAAGCAGTTGGCTGAGCGAACTCAGGGATCACTCCCGAGTTATACCGAACCAAATCCTAAGGAGTATTGCAAGGCGGTCACCCTGCGAAACGGAAGAGAGTTGCAGGAGGTACCTCCCAAGAAGAAATCAAATGATAAAGTCGAGGTCCACGACGAGTCAGAAGTGGAGATAAACAAAGGCGACAATGTTGAGACGGTTGAAGCTGAAAAGGAGAACGTCGAAGCTGAGAAGGAGAAGAACGAACCTGAAAAAGGAAGGGCGAAGGAGATCGAGCGACCACCGGTGAAGCCGTACCAGCCGAAGATCCCGTACCCAGCTCGGCTGAAAAAGGACAGAGACGAGGTGCAATTCGGTAAATTTATGAACATGTGTAAGGAATTACATATTAACTTACCGTTTGTTGAGGCTATTACGCAGATGCCCAGCTTCGCCAAGTTTTTGAAGGACCTATTGACGAACAGGAGGAAACTCGAACATGTTTCCACGGTATGCTTACGAGGGGAATGCTCGGCGATACTTCAGAACAAGATGCCGAAAAAGCTCAAAGACCCAGGGATTTTTACAATTCCCTGCCTTATAGGAGATTTAGTTGTTGAACGTGCTTTAGCCGATCTAGGAGCTAGCATTAATTTAATGACGTATTCCATGTTTAAGCGCTTAGGACTAGGTGAACCACGACCCACTAGGATGAGTCTTCAATTAGCTGATCGATCATTAAAATACCCTAGGGGTGTCATTGAGGATGTCCTAGTAAAGGTAGGTAAATTTGTGATTCCCGCCGACTTTGTTATCTTAGATATGGAGGAGGATGATAACGTTCCATGATTCTAGGTAGACCATTTCTAGCTACCGGTGAGACTATGATAGATGTTAGAAATGGGACGTTAACTTTGACGGTAGACGGTGAAAAGTTACGTTCAATATGGCTGAGTCGATGAACAAGAGTAATGAGCATGACGATAAGTGCTATTACTTAGACGCTGTAGAGCATGATTTTTTCTTTTCTGTACAAGGTCTATCACAGTTTCCCTACGAGCAGGATACACAGAAAATTTTGGCAATCGACGAGTGTGGGGAGGAAGTCGACGAGCCCATCATAGCTATCGACGAGAGCAGTGAAGAGGACAAGGAAAAGAGCTCGGTAGAGGAGCCACCCGTCCTAGAGTTGAAGCCATTACCTGACCACCTCGCGTATGCGTTTCTCGGAAACAATGGAGGGCTACCAGTTATCATTTCATCGAGCCTCGACGATGGACAGAAGGGCCAGCTCTTGGAAGTGTTAAGAGCGCACAAGAAGGCAATAGCGTGGAAGATATCCGACATCAGAGGGATCAGTCCGAGCTACTGTACGCACAAGATCCTGATGGAGGACGAGTTTAAGCCAGTCGCCCAACGTCAAAGGCGACTCAATCCGAATATGAAAGATGTCGTGAAGAAGGAGGTTATTAAGCTACTAGACGCGGGGATGATCTACCCTATCTCAGATAGCGCTTGGGTAAGTCCAGTCCAAGTGGTCCCGAAGAAGGGAGGAATGCGGTCGTCACTAACGATAAGAATGAATTGATTCCAACGAGGACCGGTACTGGGTGGCGTGTGTGCATCGACTACAGAAAATTAAACGACGCCACGAGAAAGGACCATTTCCCCTTACCATTTATTGACCAAATGCTAGAAAAATTATCTGGTCACCATTTTATTGCTTTCTTGATGGTTTATCAGGATACTTGTAGATCCCTATTGCACCTGAGGACCAGGAGAAGACCACATTCACATGCCCCTTCGGCACATTTGCGTATCGAAGGATGCCATTCGGTCTATGCAACGCTCCAGCTACCTTCCAGCGATGTATGATGGCAATATTCGACGAGTTGGTAGGTGAGGTAATGGAGGTGTTTATGGATGATTTTTCTGTATTTGGATCGTCGTTTGATGTGTGCCTTGCTAATCTGAAGCTCGTACTCGCACGCTGCGAAGAAACGAACTTGGCACTTAATTGGGAAAAGTGCCATTTCATGGTTCGAGAGGGTATAGTTCTGGGCCATAAGATTTCTTCTAAAGGAATCGAAGTGGACCGAGCTAAATTAGAGACAATAGAAAAATTACCTGTCCCCTCGAACGTGAGATCAATTAGGAGTTTTCTGGGACATGCTGGTTTTTATCGTGGGTTCATTAAGGATTTTTCTAAAATTGCTCGACCCATGTCTAGATTACTTGAGAAAGATGCTCCGTTTGATTTTAACGATGAATGCTTGCATGCCTTTAATTTGCTTAGGGAGCGACTGATCGCAGCACCTATCATGGTTGCCCCCGATTGGGGGTTGCCCTTTGAACTAATGTGCGATGCAAGTGATTACGCAGTAGGAGCCGTGCTAGGGCAGCGCAAGGACAATCATTTCAGGCCAATTTACTACGCCAGTAAGACGTTAGACACAGCCCAGGCAAACTATACGACCACGGAAAAGGAGCTTTTAGCTGCCGTTTTCGCTTTCGATAAATTCAGGTCATACCTTATTTTATCGAAAGTTATTGTTTTTACTGATCACTCTGCCCTTAAGTTTACTAGCGAAGCCGGACGCCAAGCCTCGGCTAATTAGATGGATCTTACTCCTTCAAGAGTTCGATATAGAGATCCGAGATAAAAAGGGGGCGGAAAATCTGGCGGCGGATCATCTCTCTCGACTAGAGGAGTCCGAGATTTACAACAAGGACACCAAGGAAATTCAGGACACATTCCCAGACGAGCACTTGTACGCAATACAAGTGGTAAGTGACGATATTCCTTGGTTTGCAGACTTCGCTAATTATCTTGTTGCGAGGGTTTTACCAAAGGGATACACAAGTCAGCAAAAGAAGAAATTCTTTTCTGACTTGAAGTATTACTTTTGGGAAGATCCGTATCTTTCAGGCGATGTGCAGACCAGGTAATACGTCGATGTGTTGCTTCCCTGAGACGACGAAGATTCTAGGGCATTGCCATAGCGGACCAACTGGAGGGCATTATGCAGCCAATCGAACAGCTCAGAAGGTACTGGAAAGCGGGTTTTATTGGCCAACGATTTTCAAAGACGCCCAACGGTACGTTGACATTTGTGATCAATGTCAGCGCACAGGTAATATCTCAAAACGTGATGCAAATGCCTCAAATTTTATTCTAGTTTCTGAGATTTTCGATGTTTGGGGTATAGATTTCATGGGCCCGTTTCCCAGTTCGTATAATAATAAGTACGTTCTAGTTGCTGTAGACTATGTGTCTAAGTGGGCCGAGGCGCAGGCTTTACCCACGAACGATGCTAGGGTTGTTGTTCGATTTTTACGAACACTATTTTTTGGGGCACCTAGATGCATCATTAGTGATAGAGGCACCCATTTCTGTAACACCCAATTTGCACGCACCTTAGATCGTTATGGTGTTAGACACAGCCTGTCCACCCTTATCACCCTCAGGCTAGCGGTCAGTAGAAGTCGTGAACCGCGAGTTAAAATGTATTCTTGAAAAAAACTATAGATGGGAACCGTAAGGAGTGGGCTAATAAGCTTAATGACGCACTTTGGGCGTATAGGACCGCGTATAAAGACACAATAGGTACTACACCGTATAGATTGGTTTACGGGAAGGCATGCCACCTCCCTGTAGAAATCGAACATAAAGCCTATTGGGCAATTAAGTCATTGGACATGGATTGGGGAAAGCCGGCGAAAAGCGGCAGCTCCAAATTAATGAGCTTGACGAGTGGCGTTTATCAGCTTATGATAACGCTAGAATGTATAAGGAACGTTCAAAAGCCTACCATGACAGTAAAATTAGGCACAGACGAGAATTTCAAGAAGGGGACCAAGTCCTCCTCTTTAATTCTCGACTTAGGCCTTTTCTGGTAAGCTTAGGTCACGTTGGTCAGGACCGTTCACTGTTACTGTGTTTTCTCATACGGTACTGTTGACATTTCAGGTATGGGGCAGGGTACTTTCAAGGTGAATGGGCACCTATTGAAGCATTATCATGGAGGCGAGGAAAATTTGAGCGATAAGGAGGTATTATACCTCGATTTCAAGCCAGCATAAGAGCCTAGGAAGGACGTCAGGCTGAGACGTTAAAAGAAGCGCTCCTTGGGAGGCAACCCAGGTATTTCTATTTTATATTTTAGGTATATAAAAAAATATATAATAATAAAAATTAAAATTAAAATAAAAAATAATCTATCTAAAACTATATATGTATATTAAATTAAATAAAACAACACTGACAACAATAATAATAATAACAGTAATATTTAATTAATAATAAGTTTATTACAAACATTGAAGATGGGTACAACGCAGAGTCTAGAGACGAGATAGGAACGACAGTTTTATTTCATAAAAGATGGTTACAACACCATTACAACGTGTGAAGGTCCAACACAAAAGCAAATAAAACTGCGAATAACAGACAGAACAATAGTTTATTTTGCTTCATAAGGGCGGGTTACACACAAGTGCACCTGGTGATAACCCAACACACAAAAGCAAGTAAAACTCCAAACAAACCCAAAAGAAGAGCAAGGTAAAGTGATAGCATATCTAAATTACGACGAATCCTTGCATACTCTTCACTCTCATTCTCACGATCTTGTTTTTGTCCCAAAACATCGTGGCTAGCTAACCTAAATACTGAAAATAAGATTGTTGAAGACGTGGGTTTATGGTAGATGATGCTATTGTGTTGTTCTACCACTGTCTATTTATAGGCATGAACGGCACAAAAATATCATTGTCATATCAGCAAATCCCATAAATGATACAGACGAATTTTTGACTTGGATGATCTGACGCCGCGCGAGAAAGTGATATTTGTTTTGTCGATTATCAGATTTTTCCTTGCGCCAATCGTTCTCGAAAAAATCGTCGATTGCGTGTCAATCATATTTAAAATATATATTAAATAATAATAAGTATCATACAAAAAAAAAATGCAGTCGCGGCCAAGAACTCAAGAGCCATGGCCGCGACTAGCTAGTTCACGGCCTGTACGCTTACAACTCACAGCCGTGAACGAAAAAACAAGAGGCCACTGTCAAGCTTCACCGCCATTTGCTTAACTACTCACGGCCGTGAGGTATTGAACAACAATGATATCGCTCACTGTCCAAAGTCACGGCCAGAGGCGTAAATCTCACGGCCGTGACTCCGCGGCGGCGAAAAAAAAAAATATGAAGTCACGGCCAATGATTCGCTAGTCACGGCCGCGACTAGGCCCAACCAATGCCACTGCCTACATTCACGGCGTGTGACCTACTGAGTCGCGGCCGTTAACGATACATCACTCATACACTGCCCATAGTCACGGCTTGTGGATACCCATTCACGGCCGTGACTCCGACAGGTTATATATATAAAAAAAATTATAAAATAAAAATAATAAAAAAAAAATAATAATAATAATAATAATAATAAAAATAAATAAATAACTAATAAAACAATAATAATAATAAATAAATAAAATAATATATAGTAATAATATAAAAAAAATTATAATAAAAAAAATAAATATATATAAAAATTATATATATAAAAAATATATATAAATCAAAAAAAAAAATAAAAATAAAAATAAAAAAAAATAATGAGAGGGTGTCACGGCCTGTTTCACGACAGTCACGGCCGTGACTAAGACGGGCTAAACCACTGCCCGGGGTCACGGCCAATGACTCCAACAGTCACGGCCGTGACGGCGACGCATATGTGCACACTGTCCGTCTTCACGGCTTGTGAATTGTCATTCACGGCCGTGAATGTGACGATTTTCACCTATTAAAACACCATTCCGTCACTATCATCTTCTTCACTTCCAAATCACCGCACGACGAAAATTCCTTATAACTTTCACTCCAAATCACCACATCTCGGGCCCTTTCAGCAGCTCGAATTTCCGGCGACACCGCACAACTCGTTTTCACATCTAATTCCACGCGATTAAATCAAAAAGGTATGAGCTTTCACCTCC